>JAODAL010007841.1:0-122176 GCA_025379985.1 Phyllomedusa bahiana | reverse complement strand
AATTTGAACTATACCCCCCCCTAAGTTTTGGGGTGGAACAAGTTTGTTCCACTATTATTACAAAGCCACATGATTACACTCTAGCTACTGAATAATGCAAATATCAGTGAAAATTGAGCAAAGGAATCCTTTGCCTGTCCAAAAACAGCTAAACCCCTTTTGGCTATTTAGCTTTTGACAAAGAATAACAGGCTCTTACCGGTACAATTGCAAGCACAGTCTTAGCCGGGGTGTGCTGGAAGAGAACATCCAGGAAAGAGATGACCTGCAGTGTCTTTCCCAATCCCATACTGTGTGCCAGGATGCAGCCAAAACCACTGCTGCTTGGAAAACTTTCAAGCCCCTCCAAAAAGGTTTGTCATATAAAAAAGCGAATAACCCCAACGAAAAGGAGAAAACACGGGGAAATTTTGGGGATTTGCATGATGAGCAGAGACAGAGATTAATAGCAAAATTTCAGCCCAGTGCACAAAAACCCCTAATTTTGGTTTTGACAGCTGGGCCATTGTGGCCCCCAAAAAAAGGGCCCTTTTTCTTTGGGTGGATGGTTAATTTGAAAAGGGAAACCCCCCAAAAAAGCACGGGCAGGTTTAAAGTGCCCATTAACAGGGGGAAGCCACTTTTCTTTTCCACCAAGATCAGAGTCATCAACTTCATTAGTTGAATCTCCAACTGCCCCACAATCTGCAGAAATTTCCCCCCCCCCCCTGACCCCACTCAATCACCCCCTGTATTTGGGAAAATGAAAAAGAAAGGGATAAGGGAGTAAAGAATGGGAGATGGGGGAAAAGGGAATTTTAATGTTTCAGATTTTAGAAATAATCACACCTGCAGGGTATACTGCATTGTATCTTACCGTCATTTACACCCAGAAGTTTCCTCTGTGATTTGCCCCAACGTCCCCACGTTTGGCTGTCCCAGGCAGATAGCTCCGGTTCCCCACAAGTTTGAAAACAATCTGCCGCCCTCAGCTCGATCTCTTCTGCAAAGCACATTTAAATTTTTTAAAGCTTATGCCCCCTAAGCTTCCCCTGTCCGCCCCCCTTGCCCTCGCCTGACCAGCCCCATAAGCCCAATTCCTGATGCCCCTACCATTGAGGAAGTCTAAAAGGAACACAGGAAAGGGTGGGAACCCAGGGGTAAAAGGAAATTTCCCTTCCTCTGCTGCTCCAGACGTTTTCGTCTTTCCAACTCCTCCTGTTGCGCAGTCTTGGTCACGGCCTCCAGCTGATCTTCACGGAGCAACTTCCTGCAACAAAGTGAGATGAGTGGCATTAGTCAGAGCTGGTTACACATAAGAATGACAAAATGGTACAAAACCTCACTAATACCAGTAATACTGCCAGACCCATGCTTAAGAGCAGAGCCACAAAATGCCATCTTGTTCAGTGTCTATGTTGTTTAGGTTTTCCCTGGATAGGCGTATTTGTTTTTTGTCACAAAAATGGGGTTCCCCCACTTTTTCCCCCATGTCATCGGGAAGTGCGTTTTTGCTGGAAAGTGCAGGGACGATGATTTTGCTAGCATCTCTAGTCTGTGATGGTTCAATCCAGTGTGCATGTCATAAGAAACAGGTGAGGCAGTTTTTTTAAAATATATTGCTGACACAAGGGAATCTGTCCCAACTATTTTTTTTTTTTTTTTTACTTATTAAATCAAGACCCTGATCCATATGCTTTCCCTCAGTCGTTTTTTTTCCCCCGATTGTAGTTTTCCTTTCGACCTCTATATATGTTTGTGGGAAGACATTCTTGCTTGCACTATTTTAACAGCAGTCAGAGAGATACTTTACAGCAGCTTCATGCCCAAGGATTTTTAAAACAGATTCTGTCCCCTAACGTATAGGAAGTTTTTCCCGTGAAAGGAGGGGAAGGGGAGCTGTACATCTCCTCTTTACTTGGGTTCTGTTTTTTCGTACCAAGGGTTTTCCTTTCAGTTACCTGTTTTTTACTGATAATGACACACTGGGGAAAAGCTCCTAAAAAAACAGGAATGTCAGACGATTATTTGGCTTATGCCCAAAAGGGAAAACGCAGGACTTAAAGGGGAGTACGCTTCCTTTCTTTGGGGATCACACTCTTTTACTTCCCCCCGCCTGTGAATGCAGGGCGTTTCTTCCCCTCCCAGCTGGGATACACATCCCCCCTTCACTGCTGGCCTGAGCCCCCCCCCTCCCCTGAGTCCACATAACACGTGTCTCTCCTACACTTTTTTTAAAGAGCTGTATACATACCACAGGCGGCTTCAAACTAATCTGAGCAGTCTCTCACAGCTGGAGATTTTTACCTTTCAAGAAGGGGAAAAATCTGCGTGATCAGGAAGTTTGGCACCCGGGTCAAAACTTCATGTTTTCTCATTGACCAATCTCTCAGTCTGTTTTCTGCTAGGGGTGGAACAGAAAAAACCTACGGCCCCTAACCTGAGTCATTCTGTACAGCCCTGAAAAGACCCAGGGGGTGTACAGAATTAAAGACTCTCAGCTATAATTGCAAGGAGGAGGGATTCACCCCACTGGATATCAGTGTAAATAAAAAAACAAGTAAGGGGCAGTGGAAAAGGCAGTTTTCTAAACATCCAATTGCAAAATTGCTTGTTTTCCTTCCCCCCATTTTGAAGACCATTTTTAAGAACCATAACACCCCTTTAAGAATTATTTTAAAAAAAATACTTAAAGTGATATGGAAAATTTTAAAAAAAACATAACCAAAAATTCCTAAAAAATGTGTTTAACATAAAAATGTGAGTTAAACACATTATCTTTAATATTATATTTACGCTTCGACTAAGATTTATCAGGTACTAAACGCGTCCGCGGTACAGCAAGTCTCCCACTTGAGGTCACATTTTTAGAGACCTGTTCAACAAAGGAATAGTATTTATTAAAAAGAAAAAATTGTCCAGCACCCAAGCTTGGAAAAGATATAAGGTAAAATATAATTTTTATTTCAGCTTGCATGTTTTTGAAGTTGCCATATTTAATAACCTGATGAGTGTTAGCACGTTAAAAGGTTAATAACTCGCCAGTTTCATTCTGATTTGAATGTTTGAAAAATCACCCAGAGGTGTTTCCTCGGATTGCTTGTTTTTAAATGGTGTTCACCCGCTAGTTTCCTCACTACGGCTAAGCGTCCCTGTGGCTCGAAACCTGTCAGAAGGAACAAAGGCTTCTTCGGTGCAGCTCTTTTTTAATGCATACCAATGAAATATGTGATTTTACCTTACATTTTTTCCAATTTTAGGATGCAGGACAATTTTTTTCTTTTTCTTGGATTGATAGGTCCAGGGGGGGGGCTGTCCATGCATCGATGTATTCAGTGGCCACGATACTGTGATCTTATGCATCAGTGGCGTTAAGCAATTCTACACCTACAGAGCGGTTCAGTGCAACCTCACATCTAGGGAATGGTAAGCTGGCTTTCTTTTTTGCTACTTAGCCACAAAATTCAAACGCTGGAACCAATAATCCAGAACCGGCAATTAAAGAACTAGCGGCTTTTCTTTTCCCAACGTCACTCAAGGGGAACAGGCATTGGGGAATGGGCCAATAAATTCTGGGCATAACAGCTTACACTTAGCAGACAGTAATCCTACTGACACCATGCTTCCTCATCATTCAGAACTAACTGCATGAGAAGAACCAGCAAATAAATGCAGTGACATTTAAACATTTCAATTTTTCTTTGCATTAGTGAACTTCGTCTGTGACATGTGTTATCTCTAAGGGGACGTTCACATAACTAAATGTTAGGAAAACGCATTCGTTTCCTCCTTCAAATTCTCAATTTGAACTAGGAAGCGACACGGACTGACTGAGGCAGCTTTCTGCCTGGTACACTTTAGCATTTGATGGTGCGGAAACACCTCAAAGAATTGTGTAAAATCAGCATTGTCTGAATGAAGACGCTGATTTTAAATAGTAATCAATGGGAAGTGTTCTACAGATGTTTTGGACACTTATTTAGGGGCATATTAGGCACGCAATATGCCCCAAAAGAAGTGTCAAAAAGTGCCATGTGAACATATCCTAATGCTGCATAGGCTGCCAACAATGCTGTTGCTTTGGTAAGAGATCATTTTTCAGCAGCTGTGGCTGTACGCAGCACCTCCTGCTCTTCACATCTACTGTCATATCATCTGCAGAGTTCCTACAGAGCATGATGTGGACACAAGCTGAGATTAAAGAGAACCTGTCACATAGTTTTTGCCCCCCTTGCTGAGGACAGCACAAGCTAGTGACAGACCTGCTGTTTCCAGCGCTGTGTCCCTTATTCTGTAAGATGCTGGAGTTTTCGTGTATTTAATGTTCAAATCTGCAGTTTTCAGCCAGAGTCAGTTTTTTCAAACCCCGCCCACCTGAGGCTAGCCCCGCCCATGTCAATTGATAAGCCTATAACTTTGAATATGTAGAAACATGTGAATAACTGTAAGTGGGCAAGGCTATCCTTTGATGGGTGGGGCTAACACCTGGTCAGGAATAAGATTTGAGGGGCAAATGCTCTAAAACTGCTGCATCTTACAGAATAAGGGACACAGTGCTGGGAACAGGAGGTCTGTCACTAGCTTGTGCTGCCCTCAGCAAGGGGGTCATAATCTATGTGACAGGTTCCCTTTAAGGGTATGTTCACACAGCGTGTTGGGTCTGTGTGAATATACGCTTTAAGATACGTGTTTGGATCCGTTGGTTGGACCCCAAACGGACCCAAACACGCATCTAATAAATAGCAATGTGATTTACATTGCTTTTACTTGGAAACACGCATCAGCGTTCACACGAGTGATCAAGGATGCGTCTCATGCATCTTTGGCATCCGTCCCAAGAATTGTCATGTCAATTCTTGGTCCGAGAGACGCAGCAGGAGCCCGATTTAAAACTATAGGGTGCGATCCTACTGCATTCAACATGCATCCAAACAGACACACAGCTGCGTGTTGGATGCGTTTTGGATTTAATTGACGCTGTGTTTTTGGATGCAATTTTGGGATCCAACATGGAACCAAAAACGCTGTGTGAACGGCCCCTAATCATACCCCCTGCACAACCTCACCTGATGTTCCTCCTCAG
Organism: Phyllomedusa bahiana; assembly: GCA_025379985.1. Taxonomy (NCBI): domain Eukaryota; kingdom Metazoa; phylum Chordata; class Amphibia; order Anura; family Hylidae; genus Phyllomedusa; species Phyllomedusa bahiana. The sequence goes on along the minus strand of JAODAL010007841.1, from coordinate 117,114 downwards.
GTTGGCAGGCTTCTGTAAGCGCTTCTTCTGAGCGTCATCATTTGATGTCGTTTTCCCTTCTTTTTCGCTCTGCCCTGATGTGGATGAGCATTTCCATTCATCCTCACCACCAGTGTTGCGCCCAGAATTTTCTGCTCCCAGTGCAGCACTCTGAGACTTTTCTGAAAGATAGAAAAAAACAGAAACTTTTATCACATAAGTAAAGTCGGGCTTAGAACGAATGACTGCTAACTGCACAATTTACTGGCTATATACCGGTTATCCCGAGGTTCAGTGTGGTAACATTTCTTACCATATCTATTTTTCTGGTACAAATCCCTTACACCAGGCATCCTCAAACTGCGGCCCTCCAGCTGTTGGGAAACTACAACTAAAATGCATGATGGGAGTTGTAGTTTCCCAACAGCTGGAGGGCCACAGTTTGAGGATGCGATAGTTCTCTAATAAAAATATGGCTGCTGCACGGTGATTTGCTTACGCTACTGTTTACTTTACAAGTTCTTTTTATTTTACCGGACTTACAGAAGATAACCCTTCTTAACAACTTGACTAGTGTTGGTGCTGTTAGAATACGAAATGGCTATGTATCTCATTTGTGCTGACCTCTTTATATTGTATTTGTACCACCACCAGAGGGAGCCGATCAGCTAACTATAGACATATTTACCATTGAGTTGAGTGGCAGCTACATAAATTTGTACACAGTAAAGAAATTTCAGTTAAGCCTGTAAATGAGGTGGAGGGACATAGTTTCCAGCAGGGCTGTGGAGTCGGCAAGCCAAAGCCCCGACTCCTAAATTTCCCAAACCTCCGACTCCCGACTCCTGCCTCCCTCATACATGACGCATGTTTAAGTGATAACTTTACTGTAGTAAAATGGTAACATCAGGCTGTTTATCACCTTATGATACAACAATCAAGCTATTTAGGTAGAACAGACACTGACAAGCAAAAAGGGGAACAATGTTTTGATCTTTTGAACACTTGTGGGTAGAGATGAAGAAAAAGCTGTATTTGTATCCAAGTCCAGTCTGCACCAACATTGGGAATCTGTAGAAGAGACCTGGGATCAGATTTTGGTCAAGATATGCTTGAATCTGATCCAGAGCCCAGAACGATTCAAGCAGTATTGAAAACCAAAAGGTGGATTTCCCAAATACTAACAAAATAATAAAAATTAACATTTTGCTTTTTAGGAGCAAAACAGTAACAATGCAGTTACAGGAAAGAATCTGCAGAACTAAGCAGATGCTAAATCCTTTAAAGTCAAATTTATGTATAAGATATGTAAGATGACTGTATATAAAATTACAGTAGCCTCATGTGCAAAGCTGTAGTGGATGGTCCGATATGGAGTCTGAAAGTCACAAATCCAAACCATTGTTACCATTTTGCTTGTCAGTGTAAAATATATTTACTGGATATGAGTTTAGAACACAAAAAAATTGTAAATATGCAAAACACTGCAGAAACATTTGTGGAGTCTCTGAATTTGACCTCATGACCTCACATCGGATCTCATTATTTCCAGGCCAGAGAATGGCCTCTCTACACTAACTTGGGTTGGGGGCAAAGCGGTGACCACAGGGGCAACATCTCTAACAATGTCAGGGTATAAAGGAATTGCCTCAGCCACAGTCAGTTTTGATGAATGGTTGAACTCTTCTACTTCTTTGAAAGCAGGTGAAAAAATTTTGCTGAAATCTGTTTTTCCATGGAGCAGAATCTTCCCCCTGGGGCAGCGCTTTGTCTGCTCCATGTCATCAATTACACTCCTCATGTGATGAGGCTGAAGATATGGCAGCAGTAGCACTGGCCGGACCCAATTCCTCTTGCATCGAACTAACTGGACCAACTAATTATATATTTTGGGAGTCGGAGTCGGTCCCTTTTACGACGACTCCGACTCCTGCAAAATAGGCACCGACTCAGACTCCACAGCCCTGGCCACATGTATGAAAACTGTCTTGGTCTAAGACTTTCTTTGTTGCCCATAGCAACCAATCCAGCTTCCTCCATGATACCGACACCTTCGTTCCCACATGCCTGTCATGTCCTGATGATAGCAGTCACCTATAAAAAAAGATTATCAGCTGTGTATCTGCCCTACTTCCCACCACCATCTGTATAAAGACCCTCTACTGACACCACAATGGTCTGAAACACACAGGGACAAGTTATTTGTGATACACACTGACTCCTAACATCACAAGATGAACATTTACTTTTATTTATGGGGCAAAAGCACAGACGCTAAGAACTAAAGTACTGTGTGGGGAAGGGGAGAAGGTTCTGGAATATGATGGGTCACCTATGAACATAGATCATCCACGACACCAACACACGAGGATAAAAGTTATATGAGATACATACCCACCGACTCCTGACAATAAAGTGAACATTGATTTGCCTCTTATGTATGGGGCACAAACACTGTATACACACGTGCTATGTGGGGAAGGGGCTCTGTCACTGGACGAGGCTCTGGAATATCATGGGTTATACAGCTGAATATTTGGCAGCATAAGTCTTATTTTGCATCTTATGTTATGCAAGCAGGTTTATCTGCCGGGTGTTACATAAAGAGGCAGTGACATTATATAATGCTCAAGAGCAGCAGGAGCCGACAGCACAGACTGGACGCAGCAGATCACAGCTGACGAGGAGAGATGGAGAAGCTTAAAAAACAATAAGGCCTCGTTCACACGGCTTATTTCAGAACGTATTTACAACGGATTTCCGATGTAAATACGTTCTGAAATCAGTTGAAAATCAGTTGCACATAAGTGCCACTAAGTGTGGCACGTATTTGTAACTGATTTCCCGACGGATTCACCATCTACAATCATTGTAGGTGGTGAATCCGTCCGGAAATAATTGACATGCACATTGTTTTTCCGTCCGGATTGCCGTCGTCAATCCGCGGCTGCAATCCGGCACGGAAATAGCGCGTGGTGAACGACGAGCCGTATTTTCTATTGATTTCAATAGAAAATAGGCTGTGACTTATTTCGGACGGATTTGCCGACGGATTGACGATCGTCAATCCATCGGCAAATCCGTCCGAAATAAGCCGTGTGAACGAGGCCTAAGGCTGCTTCACACGGTGCGGTTTTGGTGCATTATTTGTGCAGAAAGGCACCGCAATTAATGCTATATATTTCTGCACAGGGTGTGAAAGCAGCCTAAATAACAGTGTCGTTAATGACACCTGTGCCCAGGCCTCAGTTTTAAGGAAACATGAGATCCAATATGCGGTTCTACATAGGGCTGGCCAGACTGTCAGGCACTACAAGCCCCAGCATGCTATTATACATATGGCTGGCCAGACTGTCAGGCACTACAAGCCCCAGCATGCTGTTATACATATGGCTGGCCAGACTGTCAGCACTACAAGCCCCAGCATGCTATTATACATATAGCTGGCCAGACTGTCAGGCACTACAAGCCCCAGCATGCTGTTATACATAGGGTTGCCAGACTGTCAGGCACTACAAGCCCCAGCATGCTGTTATACATATGGCTGGCCAGACTGTCAGGCAAAAAAAGCCCCACCATGCTATTATACATATAGCTGGCCGAACTGTCAGGCACTACAAGCCCCAGCATGCTATTATACATATGGCTGGCCAGACTGTCAGGCACTACAAGCCCCAGCATGCTATTATACATATGGCTGGCCAGACTGTCAGGCACTACAAGCCCCAGCATGCTATTATACATATGGCTGGCCAGACTGTCAGGCACTACAAGCCCCAGCATGCTGTTATACATATAGCTGGCCAGACTGTCAGCACAACAAGCCCCAGCATGCAGTTATACATATGGCTGGCCAGACTGTCAGCACTACAAGCCCCGCATGCTATTATACATATAGCTGCCAGAACTGTCGGGCACTACAACCCCCGCATGCTATTATACAATTAGTGGCCCAGATGTCGCATACAAGCCCCAGCTGCTATTATACTAGGGGGCCCGATGTCAGACTAAAAGCCCCAGAATGCTATTTTCTTAGCTGGCCAGACTGTCAGGCATAAAAGCCAGCATGTGTTATACTGGGTTGCCAGACTGTCGGGCATACAAGCCCGCATGCTGTTTACATATGGCTGCCAGCGTCATCATACAAGCCCCAGATGCTGTTATATATAGGGCTGGCCGGGACTGTTAGGACTACAACCCCCCACTTTGCTATTTTCATATAGCTGGCCAGACTGTCAGCACTAAAAGCCCCAGCATCTATTACACTATGGTGGCCAGACGTCAGGCCTAAAACCCCCCCGCATGCTTTTTATACATATAGTGGCCAGACTTTTGGGCCTAAACCCCCCAAAGCTGCTTTATACTTGGTGGCCAGTGTCAGGCATAAAACCCCCCAGCATGTGTTATAATATGGCGGGCCCAGTCTGTCAGCATACAAGCCCCAGCATGCTGTTTACATATAGCTGGCAGATGTAGGCATACAAGCCCAGCATGCTATTATACATATGTGGCCAGCTGTAGGACTCAAGCCCCAGCATGCTTTTTTTTAATTAGGGGCCCAGGCTGTCAGGCACTACAAGCTTCTCAGACCCAAATGTGACATCTGTAGCTTCCTTGGTTAAACTGTATATACTATTATTTCCTGCCAGGAGTCGGGCAGTGTGGGACAGGCTATTATATCTGGTGAACTACAAGACCCAGCATTCCATACTAGTAAAGCAGGAGGGACAGACAAACCCCAGATCCTAGTACTCCAAGTTTGTCGCTTGTTGGCATACGTTACACAGGAGAATGAAAAACTCCAGCATGTCCTACCAGTGTATCATCATCTATCGCTCATTGGACTACAATCCCCAGCATGGCCCAAATAACCCAAACTCTGGATTGATAGAATCCAACAGGGAGCTGGGTCACCATACAGAAGGTACTGCTGATACACATACAGCGCAAAAGCCAACCTACCCCACTCCCCAAAAACCATCCAGGTAGCCCCCGCTAGCACCTCCATGTGCCATAGAGAGATCAGCCCCCAAACACAGAGCACGGTGTGCGGAGCCGCTGATCAGATGCGGCCATCGCTACAAACTTCTCTGCATCCTATGAACTTAAACAGTGTATAGTGAGATACCTGCCGGCTGCGAGGACTCCTCCAGTAAGCGCATGGCTGCCAGGAGCTGTGCTGTGGTCTGGATGGTGGATAGCACTATAATACAGAGCACTTACATAAGCATTACCACGCTGCACAGAGGGGGGAGCCAGGGAGGATCACAGAGGACAACACCAGCCATTCATCTGCACAGCGCAGAGCAGCCTGACACCGCACCTGGAGGAGCCCCGGGCACGGCAAGCCCACAACTATTACCTAACACATCAGAGGTAGCAGAGCTAAGTGTCTCTACACTCAGTCCTAAATAATACCGCAGATACCAGAGATAAAGACAAAGGGCCCCATGTATGAAAACGGTCTAGGTCTAAAACTCACTTTGTTGCCCCTAGCAACCAATCAGAGCGCCCTTTCATTTTTCCAGAGCACTATATGAAATGAAAGGGGCGCTCTGATTGGTTGCTATGGGCAACAAAGTGAATTTTAGACCTAGACAGTTTTCATACATGTGGCCCAAAGGGTGCTAGATGGCATTTTCAGCCCTGCTACATATGTATGGATGTGGAGGTTTCTAGAGGTCCTCAGCACTGGGGATACGTAGCAAAGTACTGATCATGGGGGGTAGGGAGGTTTCTGAACACTACAGCCTGAAATGGCTGATAACAAGGACCAATACAGTCATCCTCTTCCTGGCCTGAAATGACGGATAAAAGGGGGACAAAAGACTGCACTCACCTGTACAACACACGTAAAATAAATATCAAATGCCAAATGTTCCCCACATTCCCCAAGATTAATAAAGTACAAAATCCAAATACACAGAAAATAACATAATATACTTGATTCAGTTCTAAAAAAATCATTAATCCACAACAGAAGAGATTGTACTGCAGTGGAAAGTGAATCAAGAGAAATACTCTGTGCTGCTGTGGGCCATGCTCTTTTCAGGACACAATTTTCAAATTGTGTCCTCCCACTAGATCGGTACACACCACTCCTGAAATAATCTGTGCTGCTTGAGAATCCTATTCTTTTCATTATCAGTCTCTCAGTCTATGTCCTTCAACAATTTCAGCACATTCCTCTCTTGAAATACTCTGTGCTGCTGGTGGACTCAGCTCTTTTCAGTATTAAAGAGGTTGTCTCACTACAAGGATTGCTTTTTATGTTAAAGATCTTGCAAAAACAAGTCACTTTGCAATATGTGTCCATTAACAGTGTCCTAGCTATTCCTAGATATCCCCTCTTGTATGGGCTGCATCAGCTCCTCAGGTTGCTATAGCTACAGACCTGTTCAATCTCTCCTGATAGGCTGCCAGCACTGGTTACTACTGACTTCTACTGCAGCCTAGAAGCCAGTAAACACGCCCTTGGATTCAAAATGAAACCAAGAACACAGGACTGAGGTAAGATGAATCAATGTAGTGAGACAACCCCTTTAATGCCCAGTCTGTCAACTCCCACTCTGTGTTTTCGTGTTCAGGCAATGGGGAGTGTAAGGCCTTGCCCCCACAGCATGCGTTTTCACCCAGTTTTTCAGACGAATTTCAGTTTGGAAAACCGTCTGCAAACCGGGTGAAAACTTTTAACACGGGCCTCTATAGAAAACCCGCACAGCAATCCCCACTGCATGGGTTTTCCGCCCAGCGGTTTTTTTAGACCGCCGGCGGCCCGAAAAACATAAAACATGTTCATTCTTCCTTCTGGTTTTCGGGCGGAATAGGAACGTGTCCACCGACCGGTATTTGTCCTGTGCCGTGTAAACGGCCCCTAAGGGCCCTCGGTATAGGCAAAAACCACCAAATTGTGGAAGGTAAGTATTTAGCACATTTATTTGATGGATAAAACCAAACTTACAACAGACTGATGATGCGTTTCATGCACGTCATCAGGTCAATCACTGAGTAGACTTACTGAAACGCGTCGTCAGTCTATTGTAAATTTGATTTTATTCATCAAATAAATGTACTAAATACTTACTTTCTATGATCCGGTGGTTTTCGACTATGCCGAGCCCCTTGCATCTTTCCATTGCCCGAACAAGTGTCCTCCTCCAAACTTGCTTTCTCTGGTACAGTGATCTGCAAATGGCTGCTGGTTAAAACATAGGCTATGCGCATTGAGAGTTGTGCCTCCAAACAGATGAGTGCAACATTCATAAGTTTCTCTCTACAGATCTTTTGGTATTACACAAGAAAGCACTCCCGTCCCTCTTCTTGTATTTTTCATATCACTCTGAATTTCCAAGAACCCATCCACTTTGTACTCTCAGCACATGAAACCCCTGAAATACTCTGTGCTGCTGGCTGCACCGCTATATTACAATAAAATAATTCATAAGTACACTCTTCTCATTGGAGCCAACTTGTTACAATGCATCACCCTTAGGCCTCGTTCACACGGCTTATTCTGGGACGGATTGGAGCCGTACTGCGCGCCGTATTTGTGCTTCAGTACGGCTCCAATCCGTCCCAGTAACTACGGTAATCCACAGTTCTCATAGAGAACTATGGATTCTGTCGCTCCTCCCCGCTTGGCGAATCCGCAGCGGGGGGGGAGAAAGTGACATGCACATTATTTACGGCGCGATTGGCTATGGGGCCGGCGAGCAGCGCCCCTGCCGCGCTCCCGCCCCTTATTCAAGCCGTAACTGCGGGCGAAATCCGGCCCGCAATTACGGCTTGAATAAGCCGTGTGAACATGGCCTTAGGGTCTGTTCACACGGCGTTTTTGGATCCAATTTTGGATCCGTTTTGGATCCGAAAATCGCATCCAAAACACATCCAACACGCAACAGGAGTGCACCCTATAGTTTTAAATAGGGTTTCTGCGGCATCTTTCGGATCAAGAATTGACATGACAATTCTTAGAACGGATCCGAAAGAGGCAAGTAAACACGCATCGGCGATCACTCATCTGAACACCGATGTGTAATTTACATTGCATGTAATATAAATCACACTGCTTATTGCTAGATGCGTGTTTGGGTCCGTTTAGTCAGATCCAAACACGCATCTAATAACGCATGTTCACACGGACAGAACACGCTGTGTGAACATACCCTTATAATTCAAGCAAAGATACCTCACCAGAACAAAACATACACCTACCTCCTTCCACTCCATACAACATTGGACATTAGACTGTCTGTCTATTCAGCATTCAAGGTCTGCACTCACCTTTCTTGTCATGTGCGTCGTCTTCATCATCCCCATCATTCTCATCCTCTAACCCATCTTCTTCATCAGCTTCATCCTCATCTTCCTCGTCATCGTCGTCATCATCCTCCTCCTCGTCATCGTCCTCCTCTTCTTCCTGTGGGTCCAGATCTGGCTCGCTTGGCGAGACGGATGCGTCAGACATTGCAAATCTGTCCAGAGAGCAACACGTTACCTGCACATTCTGCTCGGACAGATTGGGAGCTGCGGATACAAACACAACATTGTCCTCATCATTATCACATGTGGTGACCACCTTATCCAGACTGATGGAAATATCAAAGTTTTATACATTTTAAGTTTTAAAGTGGTTATCTAGCTAATTACATAATTATAAAACACACATAGAATGGTGTAAACCAGGTGTTCCCAAACTCCAGTCCTCACGCCCCACCAACAGGTCATGTTTTCAGGATATCTCACAGAATGCACTGACAATAATTATATCACCTGTGCAGCATAATGATATCACCTGTACAATGCTAAGGAAAGCCAGAAAACATGACCTGTTGGTGGGGCGTGAGGACTGGAGTTTGGGAACCCCTGGTGTAAACTAACAAAAGTGCTAACAGTCACCTCACCGATCCTTTACTGACGTTTCCCTGCAAGTCTATGTCTACACAACGCTGGTTTTTGGTCAGATTTTCGGCGGATTCAGTATTTTGAATCCAACGAAAATCTGACTGTAACCTGTACCCCACAGACCGCAATAAAAATCTGTGCTTTAGCCTACAGCAGTCAGTTTTAAAATCCGCCAGATTCCAGTGGATTTTCAAACCTGTTGGATCTTCTGCAGGATTGCCATCGGATTCCTGTGCATTCAATGTATGGGGCCGATGGAAAATCCGAAAACAGACTGCGTCAAATCTGCGCCAAAAAAAACACGCTCCACGGCATTTTAACATATACTGTGTAGATAAAGCCTAAGTACTTCCTGGTCCAACTCGACTCGGACATACTAGTGCATCTCAAAAAAAATTTGAATATCACAGAAAAGATAATTGATATCAATAATTTAAAGGGGTTGTCTCACTACAAGGATTGCTTTTTATGTTAAAGATTTTGCAAAAACAAGTCACTTGGCAATATGTGTCCATTAACAGTGTCCTACCTATTCCTAGATCTCCCCTCTTGTATGGGCTGCTTCAGCTCCTCAGGTAGCTATAGCTACAGACCTGTTTGATCTCTCCTGATAGGCTGCCAGCGCTGGTCGCTATAGCTACAGACCTGGCTTCTACTGCAGAATAGTAGAAGCCAGTAAACACGCCCCTGAATTCAAAATGAAACCAAGAAAACAGGACTGAGGTAAGATGAATCAATGTAGTGAGACAACCTCTTTAAGTCAAATAGAGAAACCCATATATTGTATAGACTCATTACAGTATAAATTACAAGGTTTAATAGAATACATTTGTGAGCCCTATAACAAACAGAGAACCCCTTTAATTTTCAATGATATTCACATTTTTTTGAGATGCACTAGTATGACTTCTGCAAGATGAACCAGGAGGTTCAGAGATCAACGGGCCTAGGAGGCTTCAAACCAAAGCATCAGGGGATCGAATTACTTTCGTATTTTACACCATTTTGAGCTCTTTTAACCCCTTAAGCCGAACGCCTGAAAAGAAGTTAATGACCAGCACATTTTTTTAGTTTTTGCCTCGTGTTTCAACAGTTGTAACTTTTTTATTGTTTCAATGACGCAGTTGGATGAGGCCTCGTTTTATTCGAGACAAGTTGTACTTTATGGGGGAATAGTTTAGGTTCACTTATAAATAATTGCAGAAAAAAGTTGTTTTTTTTTTTTTTACACCATTCACATTTTACATTTAATAACTTGTTAGATTAATTCTACAGGTTATTACGGTCGTGTGGATACCTAATATGTGTAGGTTTTATTGTGTAATATATGCACAATTATTTTTTATTAAATATTTATTTTTGTTACACTTATGTTTTCTACAAAAATCCCATGAAGGGAAAACGGTTTTACTTTTTTTTGTCTTTTTTCCCACTTAGTAATGTATTAGCATTTTCACATATGCTAATACATTATAATCTGTGTCAGTCTCTCACAGGCAGTGATTAGGACAGCACACACTCTGTCCTGATCACTGGCTTCTTACACAAACAGCCCTGAGGCCACTCTAGGTCCCCAGGGCTGACTGTGCAGCCGTTCCCCAGGCTCTGTCGGGTGACCGGGTGTTCCGATCACCCGACACAGCAGGGAAACCCTTTGATTGCGCTGCAGTTACAATCTGCGACAGTCAAAGGGTTAAAGCAAAGGGTTTCCCCCGCTCCCCGATGCTCGCAGGAGCTGCGCTGGAAACAGGGCTGTGTCAAACAGCCCCGATTTCAGCGCTGCTGCGGCGCCGCAAACTCCGGTGTCTGCAGCCAAAAGACGTTGCTACACACGAACTACCTGAAATGCCCGCTGTCAAAAGACGGTGGGTGGTAGCCAAGGAGTTAAGAATAAATCAAACCCCTTTAAAATCTTCACTATTTCAAAGATCTCCGCTTGTTGTCGCTGAATACAGATATCCATTGTTTCCTTTCAAAAGCAGACCACTTGCCCTGACCAAATACGTCTTGTGGCTGAGTGTTTGTGACAGTGTGTAAGTGCAGACAATTCTCTCTGAACTAAATATAGCAGCTGCACAAACCTCTCTCCCATCTCAATAAGCCTGAAACAATGTATCAGTTCAGGTAAGGCCGGGTTCATACAGCGCTTTTTTGCTACGTTCAAAGTATCAAAAAGCTTGCCTACCAGTTTGGGGCCCCTGGGGAAAAAAGTTATACAGAGCTCAGTTCTCTCCCTTATCAAAAACCCCTATATACACAGACTCCTTCTCTCCCTCTTCTATAACCCCTATTATCCAGAGCTCAGCCCCTCCCCTCAAATTTTAAAACCCTATATATCCGAGTCAGCTCCACTTCTTAAAACCCCTATATATCACAGCCCTCGCCCTCTCCCTCTATCATAAAACCCCTATATACCCCAAGCCCCTTTTCCTCCCCCTATTCATATCCCCTATATATCACAGAGCCCAGCTCTTCCCCTCTATCATTAACCCCTATATCACAGAGTCAGTTCTTCCCTCTATCATAAACCCTATTATCCGACTCAGCTCCTCTCCTCTATTATATTTTACACAGAGCTCAGCTCCCATCTAAACCCTAATATCCAGACCCAGCTCCTCCCCTCATCATATCCCCCTTATACCCCAGACTAGTTCTCCCCTTACATATAACCTTATATTACAGGCTAGCTCCTCCCTCTTTATATAACCCCATTATCACGAGCAGTTCTTCCTCTTCTTTAAAACCCTAATATCCAGAGCCACTCCTCTCCTCTAATATAACCCTATATACACAAGTCGTTCTCCCCTCTATCATAAAACCCCTATTATACAGAGTCAGCTTTCCTCATCTATCCCCTATTATCAGAGTCAGTTCCTCCTCTATCTTTAAAACCCCATATATCACAGGCTAGCCCCTATCCTCTATCATAAAAACCCTTATTCACAGAGTACTCCTCCCTCTATCATAAAACCCCAATATCACAGAGCTAGCTCCTCCCCTCTATCATATAACCCTATTTTCACAGGCTTCAGTTTCTCCTCTATATATAACCCTATATATCAAGGCTCAGCTTCTCTCCTCTATCATATAACCCTATATATCAAGGCTAGTTCCCCCTCTATCATATAACCCAATATAAAGCTCTCTTCTCTTCTTATCATATATCCTATATATCACAGGCTCGTTTCTCTCCTCTATATATAACTCTATATTCACAGAGCTCCTTTCCCCCTCTTCTATAACCCTAATATCACAGGTCAGTTCTCTCCCTGTATCATATAACCCTATATATCACAGAGCCAGCTTCTCTCCCTGTACTATAACCCCTATATATCACAGAGCTCCCTTTCCCCCCTATCATATAACCCTATATATCACAGACCCGCTTCTCTCCCCTATATAAAACCCCATTTCACAGACCTCAGCTTCTCTCCTCTTCATAAAATCCTATATTCACAGATTTTCAATTCTCTCCCTCTATCATATAACCCTATATTCACAGAGCTCAGCTTCTTCCCTCTATCATAAACCCTATTATCACAGAGTTAAATTCTCTCCCTTTCATAAAACCCCATATATACAGAGCTCAGTTTCCTTCCTTATCTAAAACCCTATATTACAGAGTCAGTCCTCTCCTCATCATATAACCCTTATATCACAAGCCAGTTCTCCCCCCTCTATCAATACCATATATATCCAGAGCTCACTTCTTCTCTATCATAAACCCCTTATACCCAAAGAGCTCACTCTCTCCCTCTATCTATAACCCTATATACAGAGTCAGCTTCCTCCTCTATCATTAACCCTAATATACAGAGTCAGCTCCTTCCTCTATCATAAACCTATATATCACAGAGTCAGCCCTTCCTCTTCATAAAACCCCTATTATCACAGAGCTCCTCCTTCCCTATCATAAAACCCTATATATCACAGAGCTCGCTTCTCCTCTATATAAAAACCCTTATATCACAGGCTCAGTTTTTCCCCCTCATCATTACCCTATATTCACAGAGCTCAGTTTCCCTTCCCTGTATCATTAACCCTATATATCCGAGCTCGCTTCTCTCCCTGTATCATATAACCCTATATATCACAGCCTAGTTCTCTCCTCTATATATAATCTATATTCACAGCCTCAGTTTCTCCCTCTATATATAACCCTATATTCACAATTTTAACTTCTCTCCCTCTTCTTTAAAAACCCTATAATCACAGAGCTCAGTTCTCCCCCTTATATTAACCCTAATATCACGAGCTCAGCTTCTCTCCCTTATCATATAACCCTATAATCCAGAGCTCAACTTCCTCCTCTATATATAACCCTATACATCACAGACCTCAGTTCTCTCCTATATAAAATCCTATATACCCCAGGTCAGCTTTCTCCCCTCTTCATATAACCTATATTCAAGACCTAGCTTCTCTCCTCTTCTATAATCCTATTTTTCCAGACCTCAGTTCTCTCCCTCTTCTAAAACCCCTATATATCCAGATTTCAATTCTTCCCTTATATAAAACACTAATACACAGGCTCAGTCCTCTCCCTCTATCATAAAATCCTAATATCACAGAGCTCGCTCCTCTCCTTATATAAAACCCCTTATATACAGACTCAGCTCCTCTCCCTCTTCAAAAATCCTATTATCACAGAGCTAGCTCCTCTCCCTCATCATTCCTGCTTCGAAGGGCAAAAATGATCCTGTAAGTGTATTTGTACTAACCTTACTGTACTGAGGAAACGTGTGGCTAGTTTGGGCAGTATGAGACATCTGACAGGCTCCCTTTAATAATGATCAGATTTGGGGATCCTAATCATGTGACCCGTCAACGCCCCTGATGCAGCTGCCATTGTAGTATTTAAACAGCGTCTGGATCACAATTACATTTCCACCCTTGTAACATGATGACCTAAAGAAGGGCAAGACTTGTTATGTAAACCCAGCCTAGAGAACATACGTCTGCCATGGTTACTTCAGGTTACAGTGGCTGACAACACAGAGCAATGGCCTGCATTCATTTTAAAGCGAAATCCCAACCAAATAAAGTCTGGCAGAAGCAGTTGGATCCGCACTATGTGGGTCAGTCCGGGCGCAGGATGTAAAGACGACAGCCAGTGATTATCAGAGATTCTGGATGCAGTCATAGGTGATGGCAGCATTTCCATACATCCGATGAGCATTTCCTGGATCTCCCTGTGTAAGAATATTCCGGGGTATAAATGCACCTCTCTTCAAACGCTGCACCTCCTGCTTAGGATTGACCACCAGAGAAGAAACCACGGGGACGTTAGGGTAAGGCCATGTTCACACGGCTTATTTGGACATGGTTTTCAGAGCGTTTCCGCTCCCAAAACCTCACCTGAAACACGCTTTAGGGTATGTTCACATGGAGTTTTGCCTCTGTATGAACATTCGCTTTTTAGACGCATCTCGGGGACCGACAGGACGGACCCAGGGACGCATCTAACAATTAGCAGTGACTTTATCACTGCCGACAACGAGGAACACGCAGCGGCGGTCACATGAGATATCGCCGCTGCGTTTGCCTCCCTTTACGGACCTGAGCAGAGAATTGCGTCATTTCTTGGATCGCATCCGCAAGACGGACCCGAGAGGCGCGAGGCAAACACGCAGCGGCGATAACTCATGTAAACGCCGCGGTCATTGCCTGCAGTGATAATCTCTCTGCTAATTGTTAGATGCGTCTCTGGGTCCGTCCTGTCCGTCCCCGAGACGCATCTAGAAAGTGTATGTTCCTACGGAGGCAAAACTCTGTGTGAACAAGTCCTTAGAGGTGTTTCTCGGCAAGGTTTTGGGTGAGATTTTCACCCATACAAATTAATAGCCAGGACAAAACCCGCATCCAAAACCGCGCCCGAAACGCGCTTCAAAAATTGACAAGACTTCTTTTTCTGTGCTTCCAAAGAAGCGTGTAAAAACCTCGTCGTGTGTGAACTACAAAGAGGTTTTAAATAGGAATCAATTAAATGAACTGGGGGCGTTTTGGATGAGGAACCGCTCCGAAAACCGCGTCCAAGTAAGCCGTATGAACAAGTCCTAAGACCCTCGATTCTAAAGATGGACGGCAGCAGCAGGAGAAAGCATTCTGGTTACAGCAAACCCTCCGCTTCATATAGAGGGCGCCTGATTACATGATACTGATGATGCGTCAGTCAGTGGCCCACATGGATCTGGCTGCAGGCTCATGTACACGGGTTTCCTGATATGGTCCCATCCTCAGCACTAAATACTCCCATGAGCAGGAGCCGTTATCCTGCAACTGCCACTAGAGGAACTGCTGGGCGACGGCCGCCATTACAGCCAGGTTGTCTCCCAACACTCCCCAAAGCACATACAATGAACAGGAGTAGGCAGCTTGACCTTATGTCTAATATTAGGGGGATGATCTAGGGCAGGGGTCTGCAACGTCGGCTCTTCATCTGTTGGGAAACTACATCTCCCATCATGCCCACTGATATAGATGATATAAATGCATGATGGGAGTTGTAGTGTCCCACTGCTGGAGAGCCGACATTGCAGACCCCTGCTCTAGGGTGTACTATCTGCCGATCAGACATGGCTTATCTGATAAGAGCACTAGTTCACAGTCACTTAACACTGAGCTGAGCAGTTACCTTATTTGTCCAACATGGATGGAGAGATCATGACCAGAGGGAGTCCAGTGTGGTCCTCAGGAAGCATTAGATCCATATGAAGGAGGCTGCATAAAATCATACTACTAATGCTTCCTGATCACAGTGACACGTACACACTGATCCATATACTGGTTCAATCCAGTACAGCATCATCCCTCTCACTTTACATAGTATTTCCACAAGAAAAGTGTCCCACTTACAACAAACCATCATCCAATAAGCAATCAGAGTCTCATACCCACTGATCCATCATTCAGTATACATACAGTGACCCATACACACTGATCCATCATTCAGTATACATACAGTGACCCATACACACTGATCCATCATTCAGCATACATACAGTGTCCCATACACACTGATCCATCATTCAGTATACATACAGTGACCCATACACACTGATCCATCATTCAGCATACATTCAGTGACCCATACACACTGATCCATCATTCAGCATACATTCAGTGACCCATACACACTGATCCATCATTCAGTATACATACAGTGACCCATACACACTGATCCATCATTCAGCATACATACAGTGTCCCATACACACTGATCCATCATTCAGCAAACATCCAATATGTCATACATACTGATCCACCATCCACTACAGATTCAGGCTGCCATACACACTGATCCATCATTCAGCATACATTCAGTGACCCATACACACTGATCCACCATTTAGTATATAACCAGGGTTTCATAAACACTCATCCAACACCTAATAAACAATCCAGACCTCAAACATGATGAACCATCATTTAAAGAGCAAAAAGGCTTTAATACATACTGATTAAGCATCTAATACATAACTGGGGTCTCCGTCATACTGATCAGTTATCTAGTGTACAGCCACATACACATTGATCCATCATCAAGTAACCAACCTGCGTCTCAAACACACTGCTCCATCATCTAGTAAACAACTAGAAGCTCAAAAACATTAAATTATTATCTAGTATGCAACCAGGGTGTCCTACACATTCATCCCCCCTGTAGGATACAGCCAGGGTGTCCTACACATTCATCCCCCCTGTAGGATACAGCCAGGGTGTCCTACACATTCATCCCCCCTGTAGGATACAGCCAGGGGGTCCTACACATTCATCCCCCCTGTAGGATACAGCCAGGGTGTCATACACACTGCTCGATTATCTAGTAAACAAGCAGGTTCTCATACACACTGATCCTTCGTCTACTACGGATGAGGATTTCATACACACTGATCCACTGCATGAGCAGAGCCTTATACAGACTGACCTGGGGGAGGGGTTTTGCGCTGTTCCCGGGACCCCTATATAATACACACGTGTATATGATAACACATCTCCCCTATAGAGGCGCCGTGGGCGGTGGTGTGTGCAGTGAGGGGGAGGGGCGGCCGCGCACACTCACCTTACACTTGTACTGCTCGGTTCCGCTCTCAGCCCGGGCTTTTCTCCTGGCTCCGGTGCTCCCCGTTTCCCTGACTCCTGTTCCGGCCTCTCCGAGTCTCCCCCGCCTCCGCTCAGTCCCTACAGGCCTGTCCGCTGAGCGCCGCCCCGCCGGGAACATAGGACAAGGCACACAACGTTCCGTCCTGAAAGAAACGTTCCGCCTCTGGGGACAGTGGACACCAGAGTGAGCGGGCAATGCACACATGGGTCATGGTGACGGCCGGCTGCTCTGTCACTGTGTTATCCATGTGTCCTAGAATAATACTAGAATAGCCACGTCCTCACAGTAACAGCTGTACTGGACCCAGAACAAGGAAACAATGGCCTAGGCTGCCACAATACAGGACTATTTACCCCCCAGTGCGCCCCCTACAGGACTATGGTCTATCTACCCTCAGTGCGCCCTCTCCATCATATGCAGGACCAGCAGGGGCTGTACACAACCACACTGTACAGAAGAGGCTGTGCTCACTAGTACAGGGCCCCTCAATGGGGCAAGTATCATCCGAAACATTTCTAAATCTTCTGGTCATCGCTTCCACCCATGTCCCAGTACTAGTCACCAACTCACCTGATCCACCTCCTGGTACTGGTCATCACCTCACCTTATCCGTCTCCAAGTAGCGGTCTTCACCTCACTTAATCCATCTCCCACTACTGGTCATCCCCTCATCGGATCCACCTCCTGGTACTGGTCAGATCTGTCTCCTAGTACTGGCCATCTCACCTGATCCATCTCCTGGTACTGGCCATCTCACCTGATCCAACTCCTGGTACTGGTCACCACCTTACCTTATCCGTCTCCAAGTAGCGGTCTTCACCTCACTTAATCCATCTCCCACTACTGGTCATCCCCTCATCGGATCCACCTCCTGGTACTGGTCAGATCTGTCTCCTAGTACTGGCCATCTCACCTGATCCATCTCCTGGTACTGGCCATCTCACCTGATCCATCTCCTAGTACTGGCCATCTCACCTGATCCATCTCCTGGTACTGGCCATCTCACCTGATCCACCTCCTAGTACTGGTCACCACCTCACCTTATCCGTCTCCAAGTAGCGGTCTTCACCTCACTTAATCCATCTCCCACTACTGGTCATCCCCTCATCGGATCCACCTCCTGGTACTGGTCAGATCTGTCTCCTAGTACTGGCCATCTCACCTGATCCATCTCCTGGTACTGGCCATCTCACCTGATACACCTCCTAGTACTGGTCACCACCTCACCTTATCCGTCTCCAAGTACCGGTGGTCACCTCACTTAATCCGTCTCCTCGTACTGGTCATTCCCTCATCGGATCCACCTTCTGGCACTGGTCATCCCCTCATTTGATCCATCTCCTGGTACTGGTCATCCCCTCATTTGATCCATCTCCTGGTACTGGTCATCCCCTCATTTGATCCATCTCCTGGTACTGGTCATCCCCTCATCTTATCCACCTTCCAGTACTGGTCATCCCATCATCGGATCCACTTCCTGGTACTGGTCATCCCCTCATCGGATCCACTTCCTGGTACCGGTCATCACTTCCTACTCATGTCCCAGTACAAGTCACCCACTCATTTTAACCACCTCCTGGTACTGGTCATCACCTCATCTGATCTCCTAGTATCGATCAACATTTTATCTGAACTGATCCATCTCCTGGTACTAGTCATCTTATCTGATCCATTTTCTTGTACTGGTCACTATCTCACCTGATCCATCCCCTTGTATCGATCATCACCTCAACTGATCCGTCTCCTGGTACTTATCATCTAATCTGATCAAACACCACATCTGATCCATCTCCTGGTTGTGGTTGACCAATTTAATCCATTTCCTTGTACTGGTCATCACCTCATCTGATCCATCTCTTGGTATTGGTCATCATGTTATCTGATCCATCTCCTGGTACTGGTCATCTCATCTGATCCATCTCCTGGTACTGGTCATCATCTCATGTGATCTATTTCCCAATACTGGTCATTTTATTTGATCTATTTTTTGGTTGCTGTAATCTCATCTCATTTGATCCATTTACTAATCCTTGTCATCATCTCATCCAATTCATTTTCTAGTACTGGTCATCTAATCTGATTTCTCAGAACCGATCTCCTATAAGTGTTCATTTCATCTTATTCATCTACCTATTTCCAGATGCTAGTGATCTCTACGAATCAATCTTGGTGCCTGTCATTTCACCTAATCCTTCTTCTGGTGGAAGTACCATCTGATCCATCTTCCATTACTATTTGCCTTATCTGATCCATCTTCTAGTACTGGTCATGTCATCTACAGATTATCTCATCTGACTCATCACCTATTCTCATTCATCTTTTTAAATTCATAAACCAGTACTAATCATCTCATCTGCTCCATCTTCTAGTAATGGTCATGTCATTAGATCCATCTTGTGATGCTTGTTAATTATCTGATTCATCTACCGGTACTGGTCATCTTATCTGAATAATGTCATGATAAAGTTCTTCATCTCATTGGATCCTGATGCTGGATTTTACATAACATGATCACATCTGATCCACGTCCCACTTCTGGTCATTATCAAAACTGATTCCTCTCCTTGTACTGGTTATCTTATCTGATCAGTCATCTGGTGCTGGCCATAAAATCTCTTTCATCTTTCTGTGCTGGTTATTATATGTGAACTGATCCATCTTTAGAGAGTTGCTTGTCTTTCTATCTGATCGATCACCCACTACTGTTCACTATGTGATCTGATCCATCTTATAGTATTGGTCATTGCATCTGATCCATCATCAGTTCACCTGACCCTCCCCTTTGTACTAATAGTCATCAAATCTATTACGTCTCCTAGTACTGGTCATGATCTTTCCTATCATCTGGTCATCAGCTCAAGTGATGAAAGCAGATGTAACTATGTTATGTCTGTCACTACAGGGTGACACAGAACTGTTTGGTTTTGTTAGACTAACCGCATCAGGCATCATAAACCTAGATACAGCGGCTCAGCAGACAGCATCACCCGATAGGATTAGATACAGTGGTCAGCAGACAATACCACACAATAGGGTGCAGTGGTCAACAAACAGTATCACATGATAGAATTAAATGTACAAGTCAGCAGATACTATCACAAATCATAGGATCAGATACAAAAGGTTGGTAGACAGTATCACACAAAATGGGATTAGATACACGTCAGCAAATAGTATCACACATGATGGGATTAGATACACAGGTCAGCCGACAGTATCACACGATAGGATTAGATACACAGGTCAGCCGACAGTATCACACGATAGGATTAGATACACAGGTCAGCAGACAGTATCACAAGATAGGAGTAGATACACAGGTCAGCAGACAGACAGTATCACACATGATGGGATTAAAAACAGCAGTTCAGGAGATAGCATCATACATAATGGGATTAGATACAACAGCTCAATAGACAGTACCACACATGATGGAATTAGATACACAGCTCAGCAGACAGTATCACACATGATAGGATTAGATACACAGCTCAGCAGACAGTATCACATGATAGGATTAGATACACAGGTTAGCAAATAGTATCACACATGATGGGATTAGATACAACAGCTCACTAGACAGCATCACACATGATAAACCTACATTCAATCACTTAGAAAACAAAACCATACACTATATATGCTTAGATACAACGCCTCACCAAGCTTAGATACAGTCTCCACATACAGTATCACACATGACCTGTTTACAAGTAAAATATATTTGCAAACCTGATGAATACGATAAAAACAAGTCATCAATTAGTTTAAACCATTACGCAAATTTATTAAACAACAACACTGTGGTTAATAATGCTCAGTACCTATGTATTGTAAGGGTCAAAACAAAGCAAAGGGTGTGCCAAGATGGCACCGAGAGCACTTCCGGTCGTTACACAGCAGCCGGGACAAAAAGAAGAATGGGAACAGCATCAACTTCCGCTCACGTTACAAATCACAATCCTTTCTCCAGAAAACGCCTCCGCGCACGCGTAAACCAGCGAACAAAGAACTGCGTACTGCGCCTGCGCACAGGAAGTAGCCGTTGCCTTAGTGACTAAGATGCTGCGCACGCTCAAGAGTGGTGCGTTGTGTTTCTATGGTAACAGGTTAACCCAGTTGGAACGCAGCGTGAGATGATGGAGTCGAGCCCGGTTCTGCTGTACGGGGAAGCTGAGGGAATAGTACGGAGTCTGCAGAGGTTCTCCCTGCGAGACACGGGCTCAAGAGGGTAAGATGCGAGCAAGGGAGTCACTGGCTAATAACACGGAGGCTGCTGCTGCCCGTAGTATCCGTACAGAGCTAATGATAATGAGAATAGCACGTCCATGTGTATACATTCAGTATGTGACCAGAAGGATGGAGAATGTTATGTAACATCATCCAGATAATACAACAGCTTCTTCCTGCAAACAAGGGAAGCGACTTTAAACGCTAATTAACACTTCATTTTATAGGATCATTAAAAAAAAAAAAAAAAAAAAATGCATTTAAATTATTGTGACAGTAAATATGCCGCCAATTAACAAAAGAAGTGAAATGTATAAAAATATAAAATCGAACACAAAAATGTGAATAACACCACTAAAATTTAGTGTTAATAAATAAATAAAACAGGATACAGATCTAATATAAAGTAGTAGGAGTGAGCCCTAAATCCTAGCCTGTAATGTAATGCATGTACACAGTGACTGCACCAGCAGAATAGTGAGTGCAGCTCTGGAGCATAATACAGGATGTAACTCAGGATCACTACTGTATAAGTAATGTATGTACACAGTGACTGCACCAGCAGAATAGTGAGTGCAGCTCTGGAGAATAATACAGGATGTAACTCAGGATCAGTACAGGATAAGTAATGTAATGTATGTACACAGTGACTCCACCAGCAGAATAGTGAGTGCAGCTCTGCAGTATAATACAGGATATAACTCAAGATCAGTACAGGATAAGTAATGTAATGTATGTACACAATGACTCCACCAGCATAACAGTGAGTGCAGCTCTGGAGAATAATACAGGATGTAACACAGGATCAGTACAGGATAAGTAATGTATGTACAGTGACTGCACCAGCAGAATAGTGAGTGCAGCTCTGCAGTATAATACAGGATGTAACTCAGGATCAGTACAGGATAAGTAATGTATATACACAGTGACTGCACCAGCAGAATAGTGAGTGCAGCTCTGGATTATAATACAGGATGTAACTCAGGATCAGTACAGGATAAGTAATGTATATACACAGTGACTCCACCAGCAGAATAGTGAGTGCAGCTCTGGATTATAATACAGGATGTAACTCAGGAGAAGTAAACGATGAGTATTCTGGCTTTGATGTTTATACAGCTAGATCTTATCTAATGTATGTGTTGGTATTTGATGGTTGTTGCATCATGGACCAAATATTTGTACTTAGAAGGACAAATATATTTATTATGTCATTAAGCCAACCACATCCTACATTATGGTGGCACGTACATTGCCGAGGTTGTGTGCTGCATATAACACAAAGTGGGATAACCTGATCCTGACATCTACTGATAGCAGATGACGGCTCCATTCACTCTGTGTTGTCAGGGTTTGTTTATAGAGGTGGTTTTAGACAAGGTCAGGGTTATGGGTGGGGATGGTTCTTCTCATACAGATAAGGTGAGAATTGTCTCCTGCTGCTAATGATAAGTGTGTGGGAGGAAATCCCTATCACTGAGCCATGGCAATCTGCCACTGGGAAATCCTTATAATAATATATATCTAAAGTGGATATAGAAAAAAATGAATCCCGGCGCTAGCTAATAAAGACACGTCTTGAAACGATTTGAAGTTTTCAGCATTTTATAGTGTAAAAAGGTTTACATTCTTTTATGTAATTGCTTTTGATAATAAAACCTTTTTTAATAGCACCATTATACTGCCTCAAAGAGGTATTTTTATTAGCTAGCGTCGGTATCTGTTATTTCTGTATCCACTTGATACTTCGTGTCCGCTGCCGTGTTCTCTGCGGCCTTGGAGGGGGGACCCGTGGCTGCTGTTGGAAGACTCGGACAGAGTCTCTTTAAACGTATATGAGTGTTGTGCCTCTGGTCTAATGCACAACCCAAAAAGGTGAGCGTATAGTTCACAGAGATTTTATATCCTACTACAACCGTACTTCACCATAAGAGCGCTCCCTCTGAATTTTTCTCTTTCTTTGCGTGTATAATATATATATATATATATATATATATATATATATTATACAGTAGCTGACATATTTGTAAATATTGTATTGTATCTTTATATGGGACAACACTGAAGATATGACTCTTTGATATAATGTAAAGTAGTCAGTGTACAACTTATACAACAGTGTGAATTCGATGTGCCCTCAAAATAACTCACCACACAGCCAGCACTGTCTAAACCGCTGGCAACAAAAGTGAGTACACCCCTAAGTGAAAATGGAGAAATTGTGCCCAGTTTGCTCTTCTCCGTCCACAGTGTCATGTGACTCGTTAGTGTTACAAGGTTTCAGGTGTGAATGGGGAGCAGGAGTGTTCATTTGGTGTTATCGTTCTCACATTCTGTCATACTAGTCACTAGAAGTTCAACATGGCAGCTCATGACAAAGAACTGTCTGAGGATCTGAAAAAAAGAATTGTTGCTCTACATAAAGATGGCCTAGGCTATAAGAAGATTGCCAGCACCCTGAAACTGAGCCCAGAGCACGGTGGCCGAGACCATACAAGGGGTTAACAAGACAGATTCCACTCCGAACAGGCCTCACCATGGTCAACCAAAGGAGTTAGGTGCGTGTGTTCAGCCTCATATCCAGAGATTGTCTTTTGAAAATAGAGATATGAGTGCTGCCAGCATTGCTGCAGAAGTTAAAGGGGTGGAGGGTCGCCCCAGGTGGAAACCTCTTCTAAAGATGATGCACAAGAAAGCTCAGTGGCCACCTCCATCTGAGAGCATTCTGCTTGAAACCTCACATTTTGAGGTACTTTTGGTCAAA
The DNA here is from genome assembly GCA_025379985.1 of Phyllomedusa bahiana. Lineage (NCBI taxonomy): Eukaryota > Metazoa > Chordata > Amphibia > Anura > Hylidae > Phyllomedusa > Phyllomedusa bahiana. Next base: position 93,133 of record JAODAL010007841.1, on the reverse strand, counting down.
TGTAAGGTGTCTTGGTCTCATGATGTCAAAATGTGAACAGCAGGATGAGGATGTTTAAAACCCAATTCAAATTGATCCCCCAAATGTATTGGATGATTCAGGATCAAACACCTTTAGGAAGTGGTCATAATAATGTAACTCGATTTTATGTGTGTGTATATATAATACCAATACATGTTATTGAGAGTACATTGTATTTACTACATCACCGATTTTAAAATAAAATGTTATATGCATAAAAAAACACAAATAAAAAAACAGAAATGTGAGTAAAAACATTTAACTTTATTAGCAAGTTAAAAAAAGAAAAGCAGAAATAATACAGATCTATTATAAAGAAGTGGGAATGACCCTACGTCACAGCCTGTAATGTGCATACTGTGAGTCCAACTCTGGAGTATACTGTGGGATGCAACTCAGGATCAGTACAGGATAAATAATCTATGTACATAGTGATTCAACCAGGAGAATAGTGAGTGAAGCTCTGGAGTATAATACAGGGTATATCTCAGGATGAGTACAGGATAAGTAATGTAATGCATGTACACAGTGACTCCACCAGCAGAATAGTGAGTGCAGCTCTGCAGTATAATACAGGATGTAACTCAGGATCAGTACAGGATAAGTAATGTATGTACTGCATATACACAGGGATGCAACTCAGGATCAGTACAGGATGAATAATGTAATGTATGTACATAGTGATTCAACCAGGAGAATAGTGAGTGCAGCTCTGCAGTATAATACAGGGTATATCTCAGGATGAGTACAGGATAAGTAACGTATGTACACAGTGACTCCTCCAGCAGAATAGTGAGTGCAGCTCTGGATTATAATACAGATTATATCAGGAGATGAATACAGGATAAATAATGTAATATATGTATCCAGTAACTCCACCAGCAGAACAGTGAGTGCAGCTCTGGAGTATAATACATGATGCAACTCAGGATCAGTAGAAGATAAGTAATGTAATGTATATAAACAGTGAATCCACCAGCAGAACAGTGAGTGCAGCTCTGGAGTATAATACAGAATGTAGCTCAGGATCAGTACAGGATGAATAATGTAATCTGTGTACACAGTGACTGCACCAGCAGAGTTTATCCTTTATACACAGACCGACACTATTTTTAGCTAATTTCATGCCTGTAAAATGAAAATAAATACATAAAAATATTGGATTGGTACATCTTTGATTTTTAGTAATGAGATGTTGCATCTTCATTTCTTGTTGCCAGATGGTTCAAGCAGCACGAGTACATAGAGAAGCTGAACATGCAGGCCATCCTCAATGCATCTGCTGGCCAGGAGGAAATGATCAAGGAGTTACTGGTGACACACGGAAAGGTAACATAGATGTTTCTATCTTTCGTATCAGTCCAGTCTCCCATTTGCCATCCTCCGCTTTCCTGCTCTTCACTTTGGCACATCTGGATGTAGCATTGAGTCCTGTCGTTCTCTCTCTGTCTTAGGTTACCACGTTAATCCATGAATTGATCAGTGTTGAGATCTGGAAACAGGAAGTCTTCCCAGTGATCTGTCAGCTGCAAGATTTCCAGCCCAAAAGCACGTTTCCTCTGTACATGGTGGTAAGTGAGGAGATAACACGTGCCTCATGAGCATCCCCTCACAGCGGGCAGCAGGTATATGATAGGACTGCAGTGCCACTTACTAAACAGTGTCTTTTCCCTGCAGGTTCATCATGAGGCCACCATCATTAATCTACTGGAAACTATATTTTACCACAAGGTGAGACTTGCAGAGTAGACAATGAAGTGCCTGACATTGAAGGGGTTGTCTCACTACATTGATTCATCTTACCTCAGTCCTGTTTTTTTGGTTTCATTTTGAATTTAGGGGCGTATATACTGACTTCCACTAGGCTGCAGTAGAAGCCAGGTCTGTAGCTTTAGCAACCAGTGCTGGCAGCCTATCATGAGAGCTCAAACAGGTCTGTAGCTATAGCGACCTGAGAAGCTGATGCAGCCCATACAAGAGGGGATATCTAGGATTAGCTAGGACACTGTTAATGGACAAATATTGCAAAGTGACTTGTTTTTGTAAGATCTTTAACATAAAAAGCAATCCTTGTAGTGAGACAACCCCTTTAAACTAACATGGCGCTTCTCATCCTAGTCACCACACTGATTGCCGTGTATTATCATTTTACTATCTATACATTTTATTTTACATCAGAAATTATTATTACTTATTAAACTTGAAATAGTCAGATACCTCAAATTAACGTCTAGTGGTCTGCACAAATGACAGGTGTTCATTCCCAGAAGTAATACATTTTTGTGCATTTCCTGTCTCCTCTCCAGACCTGCCACATATCATTGTGATATAAACCACTAGTGAGTAAATAACTGCAGGCCTCTGGGAGGTGGAAGTGATCATCTCCGGCGTCTGGAATCTGTTTTACCTTGTTTTCTTGCTGATATAGGACAGAACTTTTAGAGCAAATACACGCACAATTAATTTTTTTTACATTGACTTCAATACAAAAAGGAAAGGTTTATCTGCAGATTTTGCCCTCTGCCAATGATGTCAATGCAGAAAAATCCGTAGTAAAATCCATGGCAAAATCTGCAACAGTGCATTCAGCCCTGAGCTTTAGGTTGAACACACACAGGAAATTTTTTGCAACAAAACCACAACCAAATATTTAAGTTAAAATCAGCAACAGGGTGCGGATTTTACACCATTCTATTCAATGTGGTTAAATCTGCAGAATATCTGCAATAGAAATTGATATGCTGCTGATTTAAAAATTTGTATCAAAGGTCAATTTCTGCACAGACTATTTCTGCCATATAGGTATGAAATTTTAAAAATCCCATTCATATGAATGGCACTATAATCTGCTGCTTTTTTTCTGTGCCCAAATTCATGTGGAAAATCCACAGCAAATCCACCCCATGTGCATTCACTTTTAGGGTATGTTCACCCAGGGCAGATCTGTTACAGCTTATTGATTTTGGTGCGGATTTAGGGCAACAGGTATAATTTTTGGCGCCCGGGCACCAATTTTATTGCACTCATTAGTAGCATAGAATGCGCCTAAATCTATGAACTTGTTCAATTGCTGGTCATAGATTTAGTGCTTTCTAGCTACAAAACGACAATTCTGGCTAAAGTAAACCACTTTTAAATTGGTCTACCTGTTCCAGTACTAATGCACCTGGATTTGCCATGCTAAAGACATAAGTATGTAGAATGCTATGGTTATAGTGCGACACGCCTCCAGAACACCCCCGCATCTTAGACGTATTACAAAGTGCTGCGGGCGCTTCATAATGTGCCTAATTATGGAGTGCGCCTGATTATAAATATAGTGAACAGCCCTGTACATACATGTCACCATTAGTTGCAGATTTAACTGATGTTTTTTTTATATTGACTTCAATGGGAGAAAACAAAATCCCTCAAACAATAAAAATAGCCAGCCCACCAACCAAACATGTTCATGGATTGCACGGAAGCCACTCCGGTTACTGTAGCAACAGCAACCCAAATCCAAAGTTTCAGCAATCTGAGTAAAAACAGTACAAGCTTGACTTTATTAAGTCACTCAATTTACATTACAATAACAGAGTAACTTAATAAGATCAAGCTTTTATTGCTTTTATTTGAATTGCTGGATCATTCAAATTTAGAAAGCAAAATCCACAGGAAATGTTTATCTGCAGATTTTAGTGCAAATGTTGCTTCCTCTCTTTCAAGTCAATTCATAAAAATCTGCACTTAATCCACAACAAAATGTTCATCGAGATCAGCAGCAGATCTGCCCCGTGTAAATGTACCCTCAGGCTATGTTCACACGGCTTAACTGCGGGGCGTACAGTACACCCCACAAGTACGCTGGGTGTTCGGGAGCTCACGCCGATCGGCACGTACTCCCGCGACGCGAGGGGGCCTGCACCTCGCCGGCCCATAGACTGACATTACTTGTGACGTGTAAGCGCCATGAATAAATGACATGTCAATTATCTCCCCGCTTGTACAATACAATCGTATTGTACGCCTGGGGAGAGGAGGCGTAAGCCATAGTTCTCTATGATAACTGTGGATTACCATAATGACTGGGGCGCAATTTGCTCGTATTACAGCGCAGTACGCCGCGAAATACGCTGCGAAGTGCGCCCCAAAATAAACCGTGTGAACATAGCCTTAGGAATGTTATTAGTAAAAATAGCAACAAGTGAGCGTATCATTTCCATCTACAATGAAGCACTGAAACAAAATTCTAGAAATATACACTATGTAGTCTGCAGTACTTTCTGCCATTTCCCTCTAAATTTGCCACAGATAATATAACTGTTCACCCAGTGTGTCTGTGCTACCAAAATGAACCTCCCTAGATTATTTAGGTAATGTGGTGATGTTCCCTGTACGTGTAAACTTTCTGTACTGGCCATAACTGTGTATTCCCCATGTTTTACAACATATACTATTTTTTTATTCATGTTTTACAACAGGCATCCTCAAAATGCGGCCCTCCAGCTGTTAGGAAACTACAACTCCCACTGTTATATAAATGCATGATGGGAGTTGTAGTTTCCCAACAGCTGGAGGGCCGCAGTTTGAGGATGCCTGTTTTACAAAGTAGCTGAACATATGTGACACTGACTGCTCTGCTCACAGTCCAGGAAGATTACAGCCTATAGTTATCTCTCATCTTATCACTACTTTGTAAAAAGCTCATCAGCTATGTGAACATGACTGTGTCAGGATGATATTAAACTAAGGCAGAATATTCACTGGCAGCAAGCAGAGCACTCAAACATGGGTGAAAGTGAAAAGTCTATTAGAAAGTGACAAAACGATCTTTGCATATTGTGATGATGAATTAATATCGGATAAATGAATGATTGGCTTCATTGCAACCCTCTGTCTTTACCAGGATGTGTGTGATTCTGCGGAGGACTTGGTGCTGGATCTTGTTGATTATTGTCATCGGAAACTGACATTACTGCTGTCACGCTCTTCTGCAGGACTGATAACAGGCCAGGACAGGCTGCTGCCAAGCTCTGGCAGTGGGACCTCATCACTAGAGGTACAGTACATGATTCACTGCTGGATCCTGGGCGATAGAGGGGGGAAGGGGCACAGCAAGACAAAGCCCTCATTTTACTGCAGAATATTTCTTTAGCCAACTCCTTTGGGAAAGAACCTCGCAACTCAGTACAGGATCCTGGATGTGTCTATACATGGAAGAGGCATAGCATACAAATATCTCTATACAAAAACCCACATAATGATGTCAGTCGGTATTTATGATGGTTTACTCAGTGCTGTATGGGATAGTAACAAAAGAAAAAAATGAGCCGGCTCACCACTCCTTAGATCCGGACCTGCATGGAACCACCACGTACGTGGAAAGCAAGTTTGTAGAAATCCAGCAATCCTTAGCGATGCAAGAAAAGGTTCCTTTATAAGAAAAAATAAAAACATGGTCAAATGGATAGGACAAGGACAACCAGACGCGTTTCGAGCTAACCACTCTTAGTCAAAGCGTCTATAGCACTATGTCATAGCTCTATGACTAAGAGTGGTTAGCTCGAAACGCGTCTGTGTTGTCTTTGTCCTGTCTATTTAACCTTTATAATAAAGGAACCTTTTATTGCATCGCTAAGGATTGCTGGATTTCTACAAACTTGTATCAGAAAGGGAAGATCTCTCCTTAGGGAGAGCTCTATATAGGCGTGTGGAGATTCAAAATTGCCTTTTGCACTCCACGAAGCATCTGCATATCGCAAGACATTATGGGAAAGGAGCTGAGAAGCTCAAGTGCCCTCTATTGGATGTAACAAATCCTCAATTTGCTTTTGACCCACTGGGTCTTTGAAAAGCAAAAGGGATATTAGCCAAGCCAGCATCACCCATGTGTAGACAGCCGTTTCGGGGTGTTTGCCCCTCGTCAGTACAGAGCAGAGCGATGCTGGCATGACTGAGTTACAAACTTGTATGGAATAGTAACCCTTTAGATTACTATTAGACTTTAGATTTGCATTTGTATGCCTTAGGGTATGTTCACATGGGGTATTGCGACGTGTACAGTACGCGCCGCAGTACATTGTGTGTTTCGAAAGGTTGCGCTAATACACGTGTACTCCCAGGGCGCCCGCCGGCCCCATAGACGCATTACTCGCGGCGCATATTCACCGCAAATAATTGACATGTCACTTATCTCCTCGCGCGTACAATACGATCATATTGTGCAAGCGGGGAGAGGAGGCGTAATCCATAGTTCTCTATGAGAGCTGTGGATTACCGTAATTATGGGGTGCATTTCCCCACGTATTAAGCCGTGTGAACATACCCTTAGGCCATGGGGGCGGGGCGGGAGCCGGGGGCCGGCTCCTCGCCGGCCCATAGACTATCATTACTAGCGGCGCGTATACACCGCTAGTAATTGACATGTCACTTATCTCCCCCCGCGGCGGATTCTCCGAGCGGGGAGAGGAGACGTAATCCATAGTTTATGAGAACTGTGGATTACCGTAATGACTGGGACATATTTCAGCCTGTAATTCGCGCAGTACACCGCAAATTACGGGCTGAAATACGTGCCCAAATAAGCCGTGTGAACATGGCCTTAGAGTCAGCCTCTCCTCAAGCTGAAATGGCTGAAAACAGAGAACAACAGATTGTATTCATCTGTATATTAGTCTATATTCATATTAGTATATTAGTCTGAAATGGCTGATTATAGGAAGCAATAGGTTGTCAAGAATTGAATGATTTAGTGTCCCTTTAAAGAGGTTTTCTGGTTGTATACAGAGATGCTATCAGGGCAGTATTGGAAGTACTCCTGTCATGGGCCATGATAAAATATTTTAAAAATGGGTCCACAGATCCAGTGCATTATAGGAACTGCTAGTGGACAGCGGGGCCCAGACGCTTCTGCTGTATTGAGCCCTGTAATAACTGATGGCAGCCCTGGTTGCATATAAATAAAGCAAGCATTGCATAATGAAAAGTTCTACAACTTTCTAATAGATCAGATGTGAACAATATATTTTCCATTCACTGACTGAGTTCAGTGACAATGGAGTGAAGTGGAAACACAATATCTATCGGAACGTTTTGCTCACATAAGGCTGGACATGACATGAGCTAATACACAACGAAACAACTCAGCCCAAACCACACGACATCTGATGAGAAGGTAAAACCAGCAGGAAATGACTCTCGCCGCTTTGCAGAGATGACTCTTTTACCGTTATCCTTGGCTTTATGCTCTGCAGCTGGAACAGTCAGATAATATCTACCTGACATAATAAAACCATAACTACATGTGTAATACAGGTATAATCCAATCAGCTATGGATTATATACTGTAGTTCATAATATGCTGTATGAAACCCATCAATAATGCGCAGGAAAGTACACCCACTAAGGCTATGTTAACACGGCTTATTTCGGGGCGTATTTGCGGACGTAATTACATCCGCAAATACGTCCCAAAATACGTTTCAAATACGTGGCACATATTTTGCGTCGTAAATACATTCCCCATTCTTTACTATGGGGATTTATATCGCGAAATACGCCTCAATAAGTGACGGGGGACTAAATTTTACGATCGTATTTACATGGCGAAAATACGTCGCGGAAATACGCCTCGTGTGAAAGACAAGGCGTATTTTACATTGGAATCAATACTATTCTATTTGTTCATTATTTGAAATGTATTTCGGGATGTATTTGCGGACCTAATTATGTCCGCAAATACGCCCCGAAATAAACCGTGTGAACATAGCCTAACAGTCTACCTGGAATCGCACAATGCACTCCACACAGGTGTAGTCATTGTGGGAGGATTGAGATTTTTTTTTGTACTTCAGATTATAGTAGAATGCCTATGTTTTTTTTTTCTATTTTATAAAGTCCCTGAATGACAGATGAACATTTTTTTAAGTTGGAAAATCCCTTTAGTAAAGGAGCATTTTAGTGATTGTAGCTCTGGATGTGATGCGTATGATGTAACACAGAATTAGTATGAGAAAAGTAAAAGAGCTTAGTTACTTAGTGTTACATGGAGCTTTATCCTGTAAAGTTATGTCATCAGTGCTCTTTGGAGACTACAGAAAATACAGGTCATTGTGATCTTAAGGGGTTGTCTCACTACATTGATTCATCTTGCCTCAGTCCCGTTTTCTTGGTTTCATTTTGAATTCAGGGGCGTGTTTACTGGCTTTCACTAGACTGCAGTAGAAGCCAGGTCTGTAGCTATAGCAACCAGTGCTGGCAGCCTATCAGGATAGATCAAACAAGTCTGTAGCTATAGCGACCTGAGGAGCTGCTGCAGCCGATACAAGAGGGGATATCTCAGAATAGGTAGGATATGGTTAATAGACATACATTGCAAAGTGACTTGTTTTTGCAAGATCTTTAACATAAAAACCAGCAATCCTTGTAGTGAGACAACCCCTTTAAGGATCCATCTTGACCATTGACATTATAAACTAATTTCAAATGTGAGTATACATACAGAGGCAGTGTGTGAACTCTGATTTAGAGATGCACATACAGTATAGTGAAACCGCCATCTTGTGTTCAATGCTGCATGGATTACTGTATCAAAGGTAATCCAATCCTTCCTCCATCCCAGGAACTGAAGCTGCAGGCTGAAGGGTTGGACTTTGACATTGCCCTTAAGTGTATGACAGTCCTGCGGTATATCACTGACTACACAGACAGGTAAGGAGTTGGGGTGAGATCCACTTGGTGACAGGGATCCTGTTTCATCCTGAGACTAACATACATTATGTCTATACAGCCTCCCGCCCAGTGTGACCACAAGACTGCTTAATACCCATAACCTACCCTGTGTTTTAGTAGAACTACTGCACTGCTGTCCTTGGAGCCGGCGGAGTAAAGGTACCAAACAGCATACATCCTATTACCTCATAGTGACATGACCATATCACTATAAACCATGTGTCATCCTTAATAACAAATCTCTCACTGTCCCCTCCATACAGGTCAGCTGCAAAAGTATGAGTGTGGGCGCTGGTTGTCAGTGCCAGCTGAAGACCAGCAGAAGATGACCAAACTGGACGGTCAGGTGTGGATTTCTCTGTACAACCTGTTGCTGAGGCCGGAGTGCCAGCAGAAATACAACATCAACAACTTCACCAAAGGACAACTTCTCAAGGTAGCACCTCTCACTGGGGGATTTTCTTCAAGTGGAGACCCTATGTATGGCTTCAGCCGGTTTCCACATTCATTAAATCGTCCACATTTTTAACCTGTCTTCTTAGCTCCGCTCTTATCTCACTGAAGTCCTCATTGATCAACTGCCAAACTTGGTGGAGCTGCAGCGTATTCTCAGTCATCTGTCTATAAGTGAACCAGCGCCACCAAAGAAAGAACTCATCTTAGAGCAGGTATGACAGCATGGCTCTCAATAAAGATCGAATTAGGTGGGAACTACCCCTTTAAGAACCCTTCCAGAACTATGTAAAATAATAAGTAGTGTTTCTCGAATAGGTCCCTGGTTGGTTTGATAATAGTTTGAATAAACTGGGTTTGGAACATCCCAAAACCTATTTTTTTTCTCTAGTCTTAACCCTATCCATAACTTTAACCCTAAGTTAGCGTTTTGTATTGGTTTTAGGGGTTATATTATCATTCTTCAGCACTCCTGGTGCGAGTTCGCCCCCCGTTCAATGTCACTTTCTCATTACAATTACATAGGGGTTATCTTATGTTACGGTGACCGGTAGTGATATCAGACCAGAAGTGATGCTGGATTGGTATTGCCACTGGACTGGTAGTGCCACGGAATTGTAATTTAACCTGTAACACTTCATAATAAACCTTAACCCCAACTAAGGGTTAAGGTCAGTTTTCGGTGATTTTTGCCAAATTCAATATGGACCGACCCAATCCAAAGCACAGCACTACGCATAGTGAATATTTCTGTAAGTTTCTTAGAGAATTTGGGCGACATGTCCCAATATGAATACGCCATATTTTTGGACTATTTTGCGGCAAAAACTTTTGACGCCATATTATCGATATAAAACCCGTAATATACCAAAACTAGGCGCATTATATGCCAGGCACAACACATTGTAATGCACCTAAGAAGGCGCACTAACTATCGTGGCAATGATACGCTGTGGGCCTTCATAACACAATGTGCCTATCTAGGCGCATTACATACTCTAGTAATTATATGTTATGTGCTTCCATAACGCAATGTGCCGCAATAGACGCACTACATACACTAGCAATGATATGCTATGCGCCTTGATTGCGCAACGTGCAATTTTAGGCGCATTAAGTGCAAGATATACCAGATGCCAGATTTTTGAATGCATCGTACTTTCAAGCGCACTTTACACTGATTAAATTTACCTAAAAACTGCTGCGGCGACGCCAATTTTTGGACATGTCGCCCTTTGTATTTAGATTCCTCTGCATGAGGTCAGTGAATTCAGAAGCTGAAAACGTGTACACTGTGTTCAGGATTGTCTTGACTAGATGTAAATGGAACAAACTCTCAGTTGTGAGAAGTGTTAGGAGACGTTCTCAGCAAGCAGAAATCTTTTTAAGAGAAATGGAACAGAAAATGTATGAGAAAGTTGGAGACATTTTTATTATTGTTCTCTGATATACGGGTTCAGCAGAAGGTAATAATCGTCTGGACCCCTTTGGCCCAGCTTGCAGATCTCTGTCACTTAGAATCTGTGACAATACCCCACCATACAGAGCTAATCATTTACTGATGCTTCTGTATTTGTCAGGTCCCAGAAATATGGGACTCCATTATCAGAGAAAATTCTGGGAAATGGAAGGCAATAGCAAAACACCAGGTGAAGCATGTGTTCTCCCCCAGCGACACTGACCTGCTTCACCAGGCCCAGAGGTCAGTATTACTCCTAGATATCACAGTATATGTAAATGACACTGCCTGCAGAAATATATAATGACCTGAAGTCTATTATTATGTACAGGTGGGCACAGACCTATAACATGGATGTAATAGAAGCGCTAGTGCCAGATAAACCGAAATGTGGATCATGTGGAGCTGAGGCCACCAAACGCTGTTCCCGCTGCCAAAGTGAATGGTACTGCAACAGGTAAATTCAGCGTGATTGACCCAACAATTTGAAAGTGGTCTCACAGGCGTCTTGTCTGGGAAACTATAACTTAGAATCAATACAGGATAAGTAATGTAGTATAGTGAATCCATCAGCAGATTAGTGACTGCAGCTCTGGAGTATAATACAGAGTTTAACTTTGGATTAGTACAAATAAGGAAATGTAATGTACATATGGACTCCACCAGCAGAATTGCGAGTACAGCTCTTGGAGTAGACCACAGACTGTAACTCAGATACAGTACAAGATAAAGTATGTAATGTACATAGTTAATCCGCCAGCAGAATAGTGAGTGCAGCTCTGGAGAATAATACAGGATGTAATTTCAGATCAGTACAGAATAAGTAAGGTAATGTATGAACACTGTGACTCCACCAGCAGAATAGTGAGTGCAGCTGTAAAATTTAATAAGGCTGTAACTGAGGATCAGTACAAAGTAAATAATGTAATGTATGTACACAGTAGCTCCACTAGCAGAACAATGGGTGCAGCTCTGGTGTATAATACAAGATGTAACTCAGGACATGTAGAGGATAAGTAAGTGTAGTTTATGCACACTGTACACATTAAGTCCACCATCAGAATAGTTAATGCTGCTCTGGAATATAATACAGGATGTAACTCAGGATCAGCAATGCAATGTATGTGCAAGATAGCTAGCTAGATGGATGGATACATAAAAATAAACAAGGAAAAGAGCAGTACTTCCAACACCAATATATATTTGGGTCCAGTTCAGTACTCAGGAAAAATTTCAGTACTCCCAAATGAAAAATCAATCAAATGAGGCTTTCTCAAGCCTAAGAAAGACTCATTTGAGCCAAAACATCATCTTGGTAAATTATAGAATAAAATTGTTTGTTTTCTTTAAATTTATTTTGAGAGTGCTGCAATTCTTCCAGATAGATAGATAGATACATACATACATACAGGAGATAGAGATGGTCTGAGGTGACATGCTCTCTGTAGTCTGTGCTCTTTTGGCCATGTCCCCACTGCACGGACTTTCCGCCTGGCGCTTTTTCAGAACATGTTCATTCTTCCGTCTGGTGATCGGATGAATATGAACATGCGTATGTGAAGAGGGAGGGCTTTTCTCCGCAAACCACGGAAAAAAGCCGTCCTCCCGCGGCCGTGTGCACGGCATGAAAACAGTACAAATACGGGTCGGATAAACCGACCGGTATTTGTCCTGTGCCGTGTAAACAGCCCCTTACTGTGTTTTCTCATTGTCGAGGGTTTGATGGATTTTAGGACATACTAAATTTATTACTGTGTCTCTTTTCTGTCACAGGCAGTGTCAGGTTAGTCACTGGCAGAAGCATAAGAAAGCCTGTGACCTAGTGAGTGAGACCATGAAGAAAATAAGAAGGATATGGAAACCTAGGTGAAACTGGTTCCAGGAGAACCCTCATCCTGCCACCTCAGCTATTAATACCATGAAAGCCTCACTGAGGTATAATGAGCAGTATCAGCTCACCATGAAAGAACCACCCGCCACGCTGACTAGAGTACTTCCTTATAATTATTTTATTCATTGTAGGTATTTTGTCTCATTTGGATTTTGTTCACTTATTCACTTAATTGAATGCTCTTTTGTAACAAATGTCTTGTTTATAATTAGTTTGTTGAAGAAATAAATGCACAAATTACTCATTTATAAATTTATGGCACAAAAATGGCGCAAGTATATCCAAAAGTATGGCACTGGACACCCATTTTATATGTATCAGTGCCATGCTATCCCTCTCTCTCTCCATATACTGAAAAATCTGCAGATTGGACCATGGAAGGACATCAGTATGAATGAAAAGGCTGATACATTTTTGCACCCATCCTGACCACCATATTTTGCATTTCTTCATTTTTTACTATGCATAGGTGGATATAGAAACGTCAAGTTCTGTGATTTTTTTTTTTTATCTGCAACCACGTAAGGTTTATGCAAAACAGCAACTTTGTAAGGCTACTAGCCCCAGCTATAAATTCATTGACTTCTAAGGCTAGGTCTATACAACACAGGAATACCGGCCGACTTTCGGTGCATTCAGTATTATGAATCCAACAAAAATCTGTCAGTACTCTGTGCTGCATAGACAGCAATAAAAAAAATCCATGCTGTAGTCTAAACAACACGGATTTTGTACTGTCGAGTTTAGAATGCGGCTGAATATGCAACATGTTGTATATTCCATAAGATCCCGCTCGGATCTATGTTGGTGCAGAATTCCGCACGTTCAGTATTCTGCTCTGATTCATCTCTGGATGCAGTTCTTCTACATGATTATGTTTGTGTCCTATTGTATTCATTATGTTCTGCAATAAAGTCTTTTTTGAATGAGAAAAAAAAAAAAAAAAGATTCCGCTCCTATTTGGTGTCAGCCCCGTTACATTGAATGTACGGGGCTGAAAGCAAATCTGAGAAACCAACTGCGGCGTTTGCGCAAACCTGCGGCAAAAACCACGGTCCTGCAAATGTCAAGATGCTGTCGGATTTTGGATGCCATTTTGACATTTGGGACCACATGTATGAAACTGTTTTGGTCTAAAACTCACTTTTTTCTACTACAAACCTATGGGGAAAAAAGTGAGTTTTAGACCAAAACAGTTTCATACATATGGCCCACGCTGTGCAGACCTAGCCTAAGACATACTGGTACTCGTGGCAGCTGCAGACTGCCGGTGTAGAAGTTTAGAGATGTCATTATGTGAGATCTGAGCATAAGTGCCGAAGATCATTGTGGCTTCCTGCTAGTGTTGAGCTAAACGCGAGAAGATAGGATGTGGCTGCCACAGGACTACATTGCAATGATGCCTGCAGCAGTCTACACATGACACCCAGACCCTAATTATAGCAGCATATGAACCAAGGCTTGTTGTTATCAATAACTCGTCTATCAGCGCCTAGAAATTATAATCCAGAATAAACTAAAGTTACTATAGACTAAACTAAAACTAAATAAATAAAATAAAGCTTTCACATAGCGCAGTTTTGGTGCAGTTTTAACTGTGCTCCAATTAAACTGCTTTTATTACCAGCAAGCTTCTTTCAGTTGTCTAAATTGTTCTGGAAGGTGTTTCAAGTACATAATCAATTACAGTGTTTGAAGTCTTGTGGATACAAGCACACTAATTGATTACTCACCTTTCAGTTTAGATAAGTGAAAGAAGCTTGTTGGTAATAACGGCAGTTTAATTGGAGTGCAGTTTAGCCTGCACCAAAACTGTGCTGTGTGAAAGCACCCTTAGTGAGTCACTGAAAACTGCTTATGGTTTCTCACAGAGGATTTTAACCAATTTACCTAGGATCCTGAATGCCATATCTGTATACCTAATCCGTGACTCCTCCCACCCCCCCCATAACTGCTGCACATGTAAGTAAATTTGTCATTCAGGTGATTTGGAAGCAGGGTGACAGTCTGTGTGATAAGTCGTTATGTTGGCCATACTGGTCATCATGCAGTTGTCTCAGCATCAAAAATTACTAAGACGACGAGTTGTTGTTGTTCAGATGACGGTACAGAGAAATTTAGAAGGAAAACCCCATTCATTTAAGTTGAAGCATCCAGGAAGGTGTCGCCCAACAAGACATCTGACATCAGGTTTTGGGGTGATAGACATAGTGACCCTCAGTAATTATACGTGGGCGCTGTTCTCTTTAGATAAAGTAACAGGAAGTTCAGTTCAAAGACAAGGAAAAAGGAGGGAGGGAGAGAATGGGGGGTGCTTCCTGATATTCAGAGATGTGGGAAGGTTAGGAAGAATTGTAGCATGATGCTCCTGGGAATGTTAGAATGGCAGAGGAACGTTTATACGAGGGACTGGGAGGGGGTCCTTACAAATGCAAACCTACTCTTGTCCCTCTCTCCATTCACATAACTACTCCATACACCAGACTCAAGCTTCACAGAACTACCATCTTGATCACACTTAGGATTCTCATAATAGACCTCACAAGCTATGTTAATTAATTGCGTCTTGTAGCTCAGCCCCAATATTGTGGAATTTATTTTCCTACCCAAGACGTATGTTGAGATATTCTGTACCTCATCCCCATTTTCTAAAATTGTTCCCTGTACGATAGCCCTAATGTTGATGAATTGGTCCTGTACCCCAGTCACTGTGTTAATAAATTGCTCTCCATACCCCTGACACTCTTTTGAAGCACTGCCCTCCCTGTTGAATCACTTCTCATACTCAAACGCCCATATTAATGAATTGATCCCAATACCCAAACCTTTATTTTGTTGAATCTTTCCCCATAACCCATTCCCTGTGTTGATGTATCTCCCAATACCCCAGTGCCCATGTTGAATCACTGCCCTTACTACAGCCCCATGTTGAATCATACCTTTTACCAAGACCCATATCGAGAACTCATTTCCTGTACCCCAGCAACCATGTGGATGAATTGCTTCCCATACCTCTGCTAGCATGTTAAATTACTGCCCGTACTCTAGGTTCATTCCTGGTAGTCCAACCCCCATGTTGATGAATTGCTCTACATAACCCTGCCCCTACATTGTTGAATCTTTCCCTATACTCTGGTCACCACATAGATGAATCTCTCCACATATGAATAAGGGCAGTGATACCATATACGCATATTGTGGCATCACTGTCCTTATTCAAGCCCCTTTTATGAATCATACCTTTAAGCCAAGACCTGTATTGACCAATCAGTCTTGATATCCCAGCCCTAAAGCTTATGACTTGCTCCTGTACCTTAATAGACCTATTGATTAAATGCTCAATGTACCCCAACCACCATATCGATGAAGTGCTTCCCGTACTCCCACTACTATGATGAATTATTACCCTTACTTCAGTCTCCATATTGAATTACACCTGATACTCCAGCCAATATCTTGATGAATTTCTTCCCATACCTATGCTATACTTTTGTTGAATCACTTGCTATATCCCAGTCCCCATGTCGATGAATTGCTTCCCATAACCCTCCCCCTGTATTGTTAAAGGTCTACCCATAGCCCAGTCCCCCTGTGGAATCACTGCCCTTACTCAAGTCCTATGTTCAATCTCTCCTTGTAGCCAAAACTCATATTGATGAATCACTCCCGGTAACCCAGCCCTGATACTAATGCATTCCTCCCGATACCCATGTTCCTCCCGATACCCATGTTGGTAAAATGATCAATGTACCACAACCACCTTATTGATGAATTGCTCTCCATACCCCTACCACTATATTGATTCACTACCTTTACTTTAGCCTACCTGCTGCATCACTTCTGGTACTCCAGCCCACATGTTGATGATTTGCTCCATAAACCCTGCTCTACTTTTATTGAATCTCTCATGATAACATAGTCCCTGTGGATGAATTTCTTCCAATCAGGGCCGTGTCGAAGAGTAGGCAAAGGTAGGCGATCGCCTAGGGCGCCACTTTGTCCTAGACAGATAAGGGGCCTAAAGAATTATGGAGTGGGCTGGATTTTCCATTGAGGGGGCACTATTTGCCTTACTTGCCTAGGGCACCAGAATACCTTGTCCCAGTCCTGCTTCCAATACCCCAGCCCCTATGAGGAATCACTCCCTTTACTCAAGTCCCATGTTGAATCACAGCTTATAACCAAGACTCGTATTGAAGATTCTTTCCTTTTTTGCCTACACTAGTGATAGATAATAGTGTATTATGTGGAGTGTGGTGACCCGGATCCTGTAGCCTGGGGCCCTGCTTCTGGATCATCAGGTCGAAGTAACTTTTCAGCATTTTTCTTTTCATGCTTGTCACCTCTGCCGCTCCTATCCTATTCTGTATCTTCCTAAATTTACTTGGTTTTGTTCTGAGGTTTTTTGTTATTTTTCTATGGAAACCCACATTGCTAAGCAGCTGCTGGGATTTCTTCTTTTCCCCCTCCTCTCTATCTCCTCGGCTGCCCGCTGCTGACGTTATCCTCTTCTCCAGATCATTTTCCACCCTGCAAAGCATTTTCTCTGTCACTTGGCTCTGGGTGACGTCTTCTGCTCAACTTTTGGTTTTCTTTGTCCTGAATTTGCAGGATCTTTGGAGACTTTTCAGGATTTGCAGGCTTCCCAATTCATTCCCTCTAGATTCCAGCAGTATCGGTTGGCATTTCTGGCTTAACCCCTTCATATCCAGACTGATCTTCCTTCCATCCTCCTGAGCATGGCCAGATGGTGGTGACCAGGACATTGAACTTCAAGGGGAGGTCTGTGAATTCCAGGAGACTCCCACAGCAGAGAAACTTTTTCACTTCACAATTCCCTCCCCAACACAGGACCTCAGGGACCCAGATAACGTTTTCTTCCACCGATGATGAGAAATTCAAACTGTAAGAAAGCAAAGAAGGAGAGACGGAAGAGTGTAACTGAGGGGAGGGGGAAAGGAAGCCACAGCTGAAAGAGATGGGCGAGGAGAGAGCATGAGGAAGAGAGGAGGGACCTCAGCTAAGAAGATTCAGATCCAGCAAAAAGTTGTGTGAGAGTCAGAGGTCAGGATCATTCTTGACCTCTGGTAACTTTAGGCTTTACCCTAAAGTCTATGGGATGTCCTCACAGGAAATCTCTTATGAGATGATTGAACTGAAAACCATAAGTCCATTTGAAGAGCTGGATGGGTTGGATCTGACCAAGAACTCTAAAGGAGGTCACCGTCTGGAGCGGACAAATGCAGTGAGGATCCCACCGGGGCGAGCACCACTTATTTTACAACGAAGCCTGCGAAGAAGGGTCGTTTCAGGACAGAATGATACTCTGCCACCAGGCAAAGTAGGAAAGGGACATTACTTTCAGCCCACATCACACACACAGTACACCTGGTGTGACCTCTGTGGGGACTTCATCTGGGGTATCTACAAGAAGAGCCTGCGCTGCTCCTGTGAGTACAGACTTCTCTGCTTCTTCACCATTATATCGCATGTAGGGAGAGAGAAATAACGGCATCAGAGCCGAGCCCAAATGTAGCACCGGCTCCAGCCGAAACATTAAACCAAAATTACTAGATTATCTTCAGAGAACAATAACAAGCATTGGTAATGGGAACTAGAGTGTATCTGGCTGCAGCTCTAACCCATATCACATGGCAAAAAGTCAGCTTTTCAAATAGCATAAAAATAAAAAGTCACGCGGCAGTGGCATGACCACACTACTGTCTTGTGTGTGATGCAGAATTCTCAAGATCCCTCATGTTACAATCATACAATGGTTATTCCCGGGATATTGTATTTTAATACCACAGTGATTGCCTGGAGGATCCGACCAAATGTCATAAACATCTTACTGGAAATATACCTGTATTAGTGCGGTGCATGCAGTGATTGGCGGTCTAGTAGCACCTTTCTACAGTACAGTTTGGTACTTTATGTTCTGTACTGCTGTTTCCATGTACCAGGATGAGTGGCTTCTTTGGGCAGTTGGTGAGGGTGACTCCATATTCTTTGATTCTGGCATATTGTGTATAAAGTATGTGACCCAAAGATGCTCCTATGCTTCCAGCAGCTCTTTCTGGCTGTTTTATGTAAGTACTTGCTGAGTCTGCATTATTTTTCTGCTCCGTATTCTTTAACCTTCATTTTGGGGGTGGGGGACATTTTGAGGCTTTAGTATCAACTACCAGTTTTCTATAGAATTATGGTTTCAACATACAATGGTTAATCTGGAATCAAATAATATTGAATGTTAAAGGAACCCTATAGACCAAAAAACTGTTGTCACATAAGTGTTATCCTCACCACATTGATTATCTTTAAACATGTAGGCAAAGGTAAGTAAAGACTATTACTAACTACATTAGTGTTCGGATTGTGCTTACTTTCAGAGCTAGATTAGTTGTTATCTCCTCCTTGTGTACTCAAGTTTCCCTAGGTTACTAAGCTGAGGTCACTCCCTGCCGTTTCATATTAGCAGCACAAGAGCCTGTTTGTATATTTTACAGACAAACTTTAACCCTTCAGAGCTCTGTTGCTTTCTGTCCTACTATTAAAATACCTCAATCACCAATGTCCCTCTAACAGGCTCAGCTAGGAATAGCAGAGCTGATATGTCAATTACTGCTGAAAAACCACTCACAGCTTGAACAGGAAGTAGGAGCCTGAAGCTGGATGTGAAGAGCAGTCTCTATGAAACATTATGGTAGTTAGGGCCATTATCTCTGGCACTGAATACAGGTGCATATATAGGATGACAAGGAGGTCACAGAAAATAAAGAAGGGTTATACAGTGGGGAAAAAGGTATTTAGTCAGCCACCAATTGTGCAAGTTCTCCCACTTAAAAAGATGAGAGAGATGTAATTGACATCATAGGTAGACCTCATCTATGAGAGACAACATGAGAAAACAAATCCCGAAAATAAAATTTGTCTGTTTTGGGAAAATAATTTTTTGAAAATTATGGTGGAAAATAAGAAATTGGTCCCCTCCAAAAAAACAAGTTTCTGGCTCTCACAGCCCTGAAACTTCTTCAAAAGAGGTCCTCTGTCCTCCACTCTTTCCTGTAGTAATGGCACCTGTTTGAATTGTTATCAGTTAAAAAGACCCCTTCCAAAACCCTAAACAGTCCACCCCAAACTCCACTTGGTGAAGCCCAAAAGAGCTGTCGAAAGGACCCAGAAAAAAAAAAATTGTAGCCCCCACCAGGGGGAAGACATACAAGACCCCCGATAATCTCCCTCCATGGGGGGCTCCATGCAAAAACCAGAATATCCTAAAAACCCTTTCCCCAAAAAAAAGGGGGGCATAAAAACAGTGAACTCAGGGGTAAAATTTCTGTTGGGTATGCCAAAAAAATCCTTTTTTTTTTTTTTTTTTTTTTAAACAAATTTTTTTTTGCATTTTCAAACATTGAACAGTGAACAATATCTCTGACATGTAATAGGGTCATTTCAGTATTTGAATAATTCCGGGCCTGTGCTGGAATATGTAGATAATACATTAAGAGAAAAAACAATCAAATTCACAAAGGTATAAAGAAATTAAAATAAACAAAAATAGCTAAACTACTACTAAGGTCGATGTGCTTACTTTCAGACTAGATTAGTTTTATCTCCTCCTTGTGTACTCAGTTTCCCTGGTACTAAGCTGAGTCACTCCTGCCGTTTCATATTAGCAGCAAAGTCCTTTGTATATTTACAGACAAACTTTAACCCTTCAGAGCCTGTTGCTTCTCCAGCTTTAAAATACCCAATCCCAATGTCCCTAACAGTCACTAAAGCAGAGTGATATGTCAATACTGCTGAAAAACCACTCACAGCTGAACAGAAGTAGGAGCTGAAGCTGGATGTGAGAGCAGTCCTATACATTTGGAAGTTAGGCCATTATCTGCACTGAATAAGGTGAATATGGTACAAGAGTCACAGAAAAAAAGAAGGGTAACAGTGGGTAAAAGGATTTAGTCAGCCCCTTGTCAAGTTTTCCCACTAAAAATCTACGAGGTGTTAATTGACACCTGGTAGACCTATCTATGAGAGGGCAACATGAGCATAACAAATCCCAAAATCCATTGTCTGATTTGAATAATTTGCCATTATGGTGGCAACTAAGTAGACTTTTCGGCTCACAGACCTGTAACTTCTTCTTAAAGAGGCTCCTCTGTCCTCCACTCATTACCTGTAGTAATGGCACGTTTATTTTATGCCATTCAGTCATAAGGTTTCTACCTGTATGTGTAGTTGATATACAGTGGGGAAGACAGTGGAAGACATACAAGACCACTGATAATCTCCCTCGATCTGGGGCTCCACTCAAGATCTCACCCCGTGTGGTCAAAATGATCACAAGAACGGTGAGCAAAAATCCCAGAACCACACGGGGGTACCTAGTGAATGACATGCAGAGAGCTGGGACCAACGTAACAAAGGCTACCATCAGTAACACACTACGCCGCCAGGGACTCAGATCCTGCAGTGCCAGATGTGTCCCCCTGCTTAAGCCAGTACATGTCCAGGCTGATCTGAAGTTTGCTAGAGAGCATTTGGATGATCCAGAAGAGTATTGGGAGAATGTCATATGGTCAGATGAAAGCAAACTAGAACTGTTTGGTAGAGACACAACTCGTCATGTTTGGAGGAGAGAGAATGCTGAGTTGCATCCAAAGAACATCAGACCTACTGTGAAGCATGAGGGTGGCAGCATGATGCTTTGGGGCTGTTTCTCTGCAAAGGCACCAGAACGATCCGTGTACATGAAATAATGAATGGGGCCATGTGTCGTGAGATTTTGAGTGCAAACCTCCTTCCATCAGCAAGGGCATTGAAGATGAAATGTGGCTGGGTCTTTCAGCATGACAATGATCCCGAGCACACCGCCAGGGCAACGAAGGAGTGGCTTCGTAAGAAGCATTTCAAGGTCCTGGAGTGGTCTAACTAGTCTCCAGATCTCAACCCCATAGAAAACAGCCCCAAAATATCACTGCGTTAGAGGAGATCTGCATGGAGGAATGGGCCAACATATCAGCAACAGTGTGTGCCAACCTGGAGAAGACTTACAGAAAACGTTTGACCTCTGTAATTGCCAACAAAGTATATATAACAAAGTATTGAGATGAACTTTTGTTATTGACCAAATACTTATTTTCCACCATAATTTGCAAATACAATTCTTTCACATCGGGACAATTGATTTTCTGGATTTGTTTTCTCATTTTGTCTCTTATAGTTGAGGTCTACCTCAATTACATGATGTCAATTACAGACCTCTCTCATCTTTTTAAGTGGGAGAACTTGCACAATTTGTGACTGACTAAATACTTTTTTCCCCCACTGTATATAGCGGACACCATGTCGATAAATTTGTTATATTTTGCCGTAAATTAAAGGCTATGGGCTCCTTTAAGTACATTCCAGATTATTATTGCATTGTACTTTTATTTTGGTGTAAAACAACATTTTCATTGAAAATGTTGATGTCTCTCTTCTGCAGCTCTGTGTTTTCTCAATACATTGCAGGCTGCTCAATCCTGTTCAGAGTAAAATCCATCAGACTGGCTTTGATTTGGACAAAAATCAGGTTAGAAGGTGTTTAGGAGAAGAGACAGAGACCATCAGACATTCAGGGTCTTGCAGGTTTCACTTTGAATTGGACAGAGCAGACTGAAATGTATGTAAACACAAGCAGAAGAAAGACAGAACACATCTTTTTATACAGACATACTGGAAAAATGATTTTTACACTAAAGTAAATGCAATGCAATAAAAAGATGCATTCAAAGGTCTCCATAGCCCATTGTCTCTCCAGAAATGTATGTTTTAGTATTTTAGTAGATACTTGTATACTCCATGAAAACACAATTCTGATCTCGACACTCCAAGAAATTTATTTAAATTGTCAGGTGGCTGTTACCAATTTGGGGAGGGACGGGGTGTCCCTGCACAGTTTGACGTTGTCATATTAGTCCTGACGCATTAGTCAATACATGCAGGGACACACCCCTTTGACAAATGTATGGCTTGTCCCCACAGCAACGGTTACTTGTCATTTTTGCAGATGGTTTGCGGTTGTACAAACCATCTGAAAACTGACATGCAGCACTCCCCTTAGACTTCAATGGAAAATCCGTGCAGCAGTCTCCACTGCGCGGATTTTCCGCTGGACGTTTTTTTACACCGCCGGCGGTCCGAAAAACTTAGAACCCGTTCATTCTTCCGCCCGGTTTTCGGGCGCAACATGAACATGTGGGTGTGAAGGGGGAGGGCTTAAATCCGTAAACCGCATGGAATAGCCGTCCCCCTGCGTGCCAAAAACAGACCAAATACTGGATTTCCCGACCTGTATTTGGACTGTGCCGAGTACACGCAGCTGTAGTGGTAGAATCCAACTGAATACATTTTATTCAATTTATGGTGACCTATGGCCCCTTTATTCTAGGAAACAGTAGGGGCCTAGCTCAATAACGATAAGGCCTAGTTCATGTCTGCATCGGAGGAGATTGGTTAGCAAACACTTGTGAACAGCAGTTTTTAAGTCCTGCCACAGATTCTCAATCGGATTTAGGTCTGGACTGTGACTAGGCCATCTGACACATGAATATGCTGTGGTTTAAACCATTCCATTGTAGCTCTGGCTGTATGTTTAGGGTCGTTTTCTTTCTGGAAGGTGGACCTATGCCCCAGTCGCAAGTCTTTTGCAGCCTCCATTCATCTTCCCATCAACTCTGAGCAGCTTCCCAATTCCTGCTGAAGCAATGTATCCCCACAGCATTATGCTGCCGCCACCATGCTTGATGTTGGGGATGGTATGTTCAGGGTGATGTGCAGTGCTAGCTTTCCTTCACACATAGCGTTTGGCATTTAGGTCTCATCTGACCAAAGCACCTTCCTTCTGTCCCCTACATAGCTTTTTGCAAACTGCACATAGGACTTCTTGTGGCTAGCTTTTAAAAAAGGCTTTCTTCTTGCCACTCTTTCAGAGTGACCCTGGGCCTCTTATCCGCTAATCTACGGGGATGTT
Source organism: Phyllomedusa bahiana (assembly GCA_025379985.1). NCBI lineage: Eukaryota > Metazoa > Chordata > Amphibia > Anura > Hylidae > Phyllomedusa > Phyllomedusa bahiana. The sequence goes on along the minus strand of JAODAL010007841.1, from coordinate 69,583 downwards.
CACACAGCGTTTCTTAGATGCGTGTTTGAATCCGTGTTTCGGACCCTAAATGGACCCAAACACGCATCTAACAATGTGCAGTGTGATTTACATAGCTTACAATGTAAAACACGTATCGGCGTTCAGAAGAGTGATCGCCGATGCGTATTTTACATGTGTCTTTCTGATGCGTCTTTGGATCCATTCAAAGAATTGACATATCAATTCTTGATCCGTTTGATGTAGCAGGAGCCCTATTTAAAACTATAGGGTGTGTTTCTGCTGCAGCCAAAATGCATCCAAACACACAGTATTCACAACGTCGTGTGAACATACACTAATTAGTGCTCTCCTTATCTGGGCTGTCAGTTTAGGGCGCTTTCATACAAAGCAATAGTTTGTGGTGTATTTTTTGATGAATTTTTTGTGCAGAAATATACAGCAATTAATGCTGCTTATTTCTAAAAAAAAAAAAAGCATTAAAAATATTCCGTGTAAAAGCACTCACACGGCGCACATACTATACGCGCCGCAATACACCGGGTGTTTTGGAAGCATACTCCCAAAGCACGGGGGGGCCGGCCCCATTGACATGCATTGTCAGTGTTGCGTAAGCACCGTGAACAATTGACATATCACTTCTCTCCCCGGGCATACTATACGACCATATTGTACGCCCGGGGAGACGAGGTGTAATTCATAGTTCTTTCTGAGAGCTATGAATTAGCGTAATTGCGTCACACATTTTAAGCGCAAATATGCGGTGAAATGCGCCCCACAGTTATGCTGTGTGAACATACCCTTAGGTGGACAGCCATGTCGGTTAACAGTTGTGCCACGGCAGAGGTTTTTGGATGGTTTTACAGATGGTTTACGGTTCTGAAAAAGTCTGTAAACCGTCTGACAAACTTTATAATGGACCCCTACGGAAAACCCCTGCAGCGGTTCCCACTGCACGGGTTTTCCGCCGGGCGGTTTTTTAGACTGCCGGCGGTCCCAAAAACATGGAACATGTTCATTCTTCCACCCAGTTTTCGGGCGGACAATGAACATCTCAATGCGAGTGGGAGGACTTTTCTCCGCAAACAGCGGAGAAAAGCTGTCCCCCTGCAGCCGTGTGCACGGCTGCGAAACAGAGCGAATACCAGTCGGATAAGAATAAATTACATAAAGATGTACTTTATTTACTAATTAGGTGAATTCTAAAGGCAATTGCTGATAGTGGTTTGTATTTGGGGGCATTAAAGTATAGGGGATTGAATACATATGCATGCCACACTTTTCAGTATTTTAATTAACAAAAATTTAGAAAAGCGCATATTGTATTCTTTACTCTTCATAAATACTCGCTACTTTGTGTTCCTCTATCACATAACATATCAGTAAAATACATATACGTTTCTGGCAGTAATGTTTAAAAACGAGGAACAGTTCAAGGGGTATGAATACTTTTGCAACCCACTGTATATGTAAGGTGGTATCTAAAGATGGATTTTCCCTTTGCTAGAGATATAACATTACATCAGTTTTGTAGGTGTTTTATTTTCCTCTTTCCATAACACAAAAAACTCTGAAGAAATTGCCTATGCTGAATTTTTTTTTCTGAAAGAAACGGAAGCAAAAATACTTAAAAGAAAAAATTGATAATAGCTGAAAATCCCAGACGTCACCACAGCATCACTGACAATCATAATGAGGAGTACTGACACCTGTAATAGTTGTGCTTGGATGTCTATTTCCTACCATTAGAAAGAGCTTTGCTTGCTGTCAGTGAATGGAAAAATGCTTGTATCTAGTCTGGACGATTCTTTGTGAAATAGCCTGGACTCCAGACTGATACATTTTATGTCCACTAATACATAGTATCAAACTGTCAGGACAGAAGAGGGATTTGTCCTGCTATGTGGTTACGTCAGAGTATTGTCTAAATTGACACATTGAAGCTGCCAGCTAGCATAAAGGCCTGTCCCCATGTCAAGGGTTATTGGTAGTTTTTCAGACAGTTTGCGGTTTTACAAACTGTCTGAAAACCGACATGCAATACTCCCCATAGACTCTAATAGAAAATCCGTGCAGCAGTTCCTACTGCATGGATTTTCCGCCGGACGTTTTTTTACACCTCCGGCAGTCCGAAAAACTTAAAACATGTTCATTCTTCAGCCCGGTTTTCGGGCAGAACATGAACATGTGGATGCGCAGGGGGATAGCTTGAATCCGCAAACCGCAGACAAAAGCCGCCCCCCACGTGCCAAATAGATACAAAATACATGTCGGGAAATCCGACCGATATTTGGTCTTTTCTGTGTAAACGCATCCTAAGGCTAAGTTCACACGGCATAATAGCGGGGCGTAAATACGGGGCGGGGGGCAGCAGCCCGCCGGCCCCATAGACATTCATTGCTAGCGGGTGTATTTGCCGCTAGTAATTGACATGTCACTTATCTCCCAGCGCGGCGTATTGTGCGAGCAGGGAGAGGAGACGTAATACATAGTTCAATATGAGAACTGTGGATTACCGTAATGCCTGGGGTGCATTTCGCTCATATTTGAGCGCAGTACGCTGTGAAATACGGACGGAAATGCGGCCCATTTTAACCCGTGTGAACATAGCCTAAGTCTTATGCCAGGTTCATATGTGCGTTGGAGGTTCTGTTTAGAATCTCTGTCACTAAGGTGGCACCAGATCTATTTCATGACAGACACCAACACCTGAGTCCGTCAGGTGTCCATCATGGTGTATGTCATTTAACAGAAAAAATAGTGCTGCTCAACTTTTTCTATAATTTTTTCCAGACTGCAACAGAGGCTCCAAACAAAACCTCTGATGCAGATGTGTACTGAGCCTTAGGCTGGTAATAACTTCATAAGCTATAAGCTGCTATAGGCCATGGATAAGTCAAATTTTCTGTTCTGATAGATCCTTGTCAAGTTACCTTAAAGAGGAGGCTTCTGGTTACTGTTAACATCACTGTAGCAATGACAAGTCCTTCAACTTTCTAAAATATCTTGTATTTGAATTTCTCTCCAGTTTCAAGCTCTGTGTTTGCTGTCAGTGAATGGCATGAACTCACAGGACAGGGATGTAATATTACCACTCTACAAAGCATTGGTGCAGCCTGATCTAGAATTTGCAGTTCAGTTCTGGGCACCAGTCCATAGAAAGGATGCTCTGGAGTTAGGGAAAGTACACAGACACGCAACCACACCGATAATTAATAATTAACCATCTTAGGTGAGATCTACACAGCATAGGACAAAAACACTTGTTGAAAACCAAAACCTAAAAACGCTTTGAACTTGAGTATTTTGTCAGTTTTTTGTCCAAAGCAGCTAGGTTCCCCACGAGTTTTCTGGGTGGCTTTTAGTTTTTTGTTGAGGTCTTTGGTGTGGTTTTTGGTCTGTTTTTTTTTTGGATGGTTTTTGGGCAGTTTTTAATGTATGCAAAATTAAAATACAGGCAATTCCTGGGTTACGAACAAAATAGGGACTGTAGCTTTGTTCTTAATCTGAATGTGTATGTAATTCGGAAAAGGTATATTTATTAAATGTAACTCCAGCACAAAAGATGCTTTTTTTCCCCCTAGTTTCGGATAGTGCATGGAAGGGTTTTTACATTTGTTTTGCTGTCTGTGCCCCTGTTAAGAAGATTTCACATAATTTTCACCTCATGTGCTGCTGTGGTATGCTGGAACTTGTAGTTCCACAGCTACAATTTGCTGTGGAAAAAGGAAATACAAGTGCCAGCATGACCCATAAGACTCTGTTTGTAACTGCGGAACAGATGTAAATCGGAATGTTATAAGTCGTGGACTGCCTGTACCTTGTATAAACACCTTGGCAGTTTTTCAGCAGAACTGTCCAAAAACTGTGTCAAAAACCATGTAAAAAAAAGCTGAAAAAATGTCCAAAAACCTTCCAGCGGTTTACATAGACAATAGTAATTAAATAGTAAATTTTCTGCTGAACTCCATGGGCCACATGTATGAAAACTGTCTAGGTGTATAACTCACTTTGTTGTCCATAGCAACCAATCAGAGCGCCCGTCTAATTTTTCCAGAGCACTATATGAAATGAAAGGGGCGCTCTGATTGGTTGCTATGGGCAACAAAGTGAGTTTTAGACCTAGACAGTTTTCATACATGTGGCCCCATGTTCCTAAAACCGAGGTGCCCAAAAATGAGAAGAAAAAAAATGACCTGTGTAGACTACAGGTTGTTTTTTGTATTAAAGTCTAAGTGGACGTTTTTCTGTTGGATTTTCAGCAGTTTCAAAATACTAAAAACGCTGAATATCCGTCGGGAAACCTCTGCTGTGTAGATATAGCATTAGTTATTAGAAAAGGTTAAAAAAAATTTAACTTACCGTATATACGAGTATAAGCCGAGTTTTTCAGCACAAAAAATGTGCTGAAAAATCTCCCCTCGGCTCATACTCGAGTCACTGTCGGCGCTGCGATGGCCCGTGCGCCGACAGGGACGCTTCAGTTATATTTGACTCCTCAGGGAGCGCACATAACTGAAGGCCGAGTGAGCGCACAGTGTCCGGGCGCTGCGCTGGCCCGGGCACTGTCCGCGATCCCTTCACCTATATGCGACTCCTCCGGAGCGCATATAAGTGAAGGGATACCACTGCGGGGCACAGAGCGAGCGCTCCGTGCTCCGCAGTGGCCTCCGGGCGGCCGCAGACTGGCGGCTGTCCGGAGTTTCCGGCACAGGCAGCGTGTGTCATCACGCTGCGTGCGCGGCCTGATGACGTCACCCGCCTGTGCCGAGAAGACCCAAGGAGCGCGCGGGAGTCTGGAGCAGCGGGGATCCAGGTAAGTGATTGTTTTTTTCATTTTTTTTAAACTGCCTCTACCTGCCTAACAACCTGCCTACAGCCGGCCCCCTATACCTCCTACAACTGCCTATACCTGCCTACAGCCGGCCCTATACCTGCCTACAAAAAGCTGCCTATACCTGCCTACAGCCTGCCCTATACCTGCCTACAGCCTGCCCTATACCTGCCTACAGCCCTGCCCTATACCTGCCTACAGCTGCCTATACCTGCCTACAGCCTGCTACCTATACCTGCCTACAGCCGGCCCTATACCTGCCTATACCGGCCCTATACCTGCCTACACACGGCCCTATACCTGCCTAGCAGCCTGCCCTATACCTGCCTATACCTGCCTACAGCCACGCTCCTATACCTGCCTATACCTGCCTACACTACCTGCCTACAGCCGCCCTATACCTTGCCCTATTACCTGCCTACTGCTCGCCCTATACCTGCCTACCAGCCTCGCCCTATACCTGCCTACAGCCTGCCCTAATACCTGCCTACAGCCAGCCCCTATACCTGCCATACAGCCAGCCCATATACCTGCCTACAGGCAACTGCCTGCCTATACCTGCCTATCAGGGGCCATATACCTGCCTCATTACCTGCGTATGGGGCCATATACCTGCCTATAATCCGCTTATGGGGGACATATAACTGCCTATTACATGCCTCTTGGGTCATATACGTGCCTTTTGGGACATATACCTGCCTATACCTGCATATAGGGCCATATATCTGCCTATAATTGCCTTTGGGGGACATTAATCTGCCTATGTTATTTTATTGGTATCCATTTTTATTTTTAAAATTTACCAGTAGCCGCTGCATTTTTTACCCTAGGCTTATACTCGAGTCAATAAGTTTTCCCGTTTTTTGGGGCAAAAGTAGGTGCCTCGGCTTATACTCGAGTATATACGGTATTTAGTCTTGAGAAGAGACATCTACAGAGAGACATGATTACTTTATAAAAGTATATAGATGGCCCCTATAAAAAAATGGTCCATGTTAAACCCCCTGAAAAGATAAGGGGGCACTCTCTGCATCTGGAGTAAAATGGTTCAAACTCCAGGAAGAGGTTCATCAGAACTGTGTATCTGTGGAATAGCCGCCTCAGGAGCTGCTCACAGCAGAAACAGGTCAGAGATTCAAAAAAAATAAATAAAAATAAGGCTCAGGCAATTGCTTAGGCCTCACATGGCGTTTCAGTAACCCTTTCGAAGTATCCATCGGGTACCACACTTTTGATGCAGAAACAGTCAGGATAGATTTTTATGATACTCCAATAGACATCACAAACTGGAAGCAAAAATGTGAATGGGGCCTTAACTAAACAGACATTAATACATTGTTGACATACAAAGTACATTATAGCAAACTGCTAGAGAGCTCACAGAGCATTGTCTATACTGAACAGAGTTGTATTTACTTCTCAACTGAGAGGAGCACTAGATACAAGTCTAATGTTAGCCAAAGCAAAGTGTGGAAGATAGAGATAAAAAGGCAGAGACTGCCACCTTGAGGACACTGTACAAATAATGGAAATGTGTGCAAACCTTTTTTTATTTGCATGTGAGACCTAAGAGCAAATTATAATTTACCCTAAACAATGAAGAAAACAGACAGATCTTCCTATGACCAGGTGCATATGAATGGTGCTGTACATGTATGTACTATATGGTTATGTACATGTTTGATATTGTATATATGTCTCCATAACCTCTCCCCTGCATACATCTCTGTCTTACTCTCTAGTTATCTCCCCTCTCGCAATCTCCGCTCCTCACAGGACCTTCTTCTCTGCTCTCCTCTTTTCAGTTCCTCACATAACCGTCTCCAAGACTTCTCCCGTGCTTCCCTCACGTTCTGGAACTCACTGCCCCAACACATCAGACTGTCCTCCACCTTCCCCAGGTTCAAAAGTAACCTGAAAACCCACCTCTTCAGGACTGCCTATAACCTAGCAGCCACTGTGCTACCCCAAAAACATGTCTGCCCCCCACCTCCTGTCTCTCTCTTCCTCCACTGTAGATTGTAAGCCCTCTGTGCCAGTCGTAAGTCATTCACTGTTAACATATGTCAAAGAAGTACAATGATATGTATGTAACCTCCCTCTGAATGTGCAGCGCCCTGGAATCAATGGCGCTTTAAAATAAATAATAATAATAATATGTTCTCTCACTCTCTTTCATCCATTTAGTCGTGTCCAGTAGCTTGATGTTTATTCCTTTGTCATTCTTGATGATCTCCAGCCAACAAGCCTTTGGTCTCCCTTGTTTCCTCTTATCATTACCCATCCCGAGTAGCATCTCCTTTTCTAATGAATTTGTCCTCATCACATGACCAAAATAGATCATTCTCTGTTTGGTGATCTTGCTTTCTAGGAACAATACGATGAAGAACATATTTGTTGGTGATCGTAGCTGCCCATAGGATTCCTAGAAGTCTTCGGCTATGGCCACACAGCATAAGACAAAAAAAGTCAGAAAGCCGACAGCATTTTGCACTATGCATGAACGTGGCTTTTGTCACTGATTTGCACAAAAACTGCGGTTGGTTTTCGTTTTTTCCGTCGGACCATACAATTGAATTTACGGGAATTCGATGGCGAACCGCGTGACTCTGGTGGAATATGCAACATGATGCATATTTTGCCGGATTTTTTAATGTAGCGGTTAAAAACCTGTGTTGTATAGACTACATCACGGGTTTTTCATTGCTGTCTATGCAGCACAGTGTATCGTCGGATTCTCAGCGGATTCAAAATACTGAAACCGCCGAAAATCCGACAGTATTCCTGTGCTGTGTAGACATTGCCTTCTCCAGAACCACAGCTCAAAATCATTGATTTTTCTTCTGTTAACTTTCATGAGCGTCCATGTCTCATAGCCATATGTTATGATCTGGAACCCAATGGTATTGATCAGTCCTCATTTGGTAGTGACTGAAATATCCTTGCACTTCCATATTCGATCCAGGCTCACCATGGCTGCACACCCCAGTGCTAATAGAAGTTTGCTGTCAAACCACTACTATGATCAATGTAGGATCCTAGAAAAAACAAAGCCATCACCTACTTGTATTTCTTCATTCACACTTCTTCATACACACATACTTCACATTTTATTTCTTATACTGTTTATGTACGATTGCAAGAAAAAGTAATTGAGCCCTGAGGAATTACCTGGAGTTCTGCATCACTAATAACTAATGTCTGATTTTCATCTAAGTCACAATTGTAGACAAACAATCTAACTAAACTGATAACACACAAACAGTTGTAATGATCATGTTTTTTCTATTACGCAAACATCTCCACCAAATGTTTCCTGTAGCTGCAAATAAGATTTGTTCAACACTGAGGAGGAAGTTTAGATTATTCCACTTTACAAATGTGTTTCAGTTCATCAATATATTTGTATGCTGTGCGTGCTCAGCCCTCTTCTGGTCATATCACCGCATCTCGATAAGGTTAAAGGAGTTGTCTCGCTACAAAGATTAGCTTTCAACATGTTGGGATCACTAAATAAAGATGTTTGCCAAATATATTGCGTTGTTCATCTTTTTTTGTTAAGGAGCTACAAGTGATTTTATCACCTTCTGAGCTCTCTCTGGTTCCCCAAGTGACCGACCTGTGTATTACCCCCCCCCCCCCCCCCGCCGTTTGTTCTATCTGATAGCACTGAGTGACATCATCACACAGGTCACACAGCACAGAACTCTGAACAGTGAGAGCTTGTTTGTTATCTGATCTTTCAGACAAAAGCCAGTTATTACTGCTGTTTACTTTAACTCAGAAGCTTCCCTGGTCCTGACAGCATGAGATTTATCTAATTAGCAGAAGTCTGAATACACGGAGCTCATATGCTAATTACAGACAGCTTGACCAGGAAGTGACAGAGCAAAGCAGCATTTTATCTATTTTATCCCAGCCTAACACCATTATGAGATACTTTTAGGATCCGGACAATCCCTTTAAAGGGGTTGTCTCAGCTCAAAGTTTCATAGGATGCATGAATGAAATATTCATGCATCCTATGAAACTTTGAGATGGTAAGCATGTATGATGGTGTATACGTATCTATGTGTAATAGTGAGCATGTATGATGGTGTATAAGTATGCAAATGTAAAATAGTGAACATGAATGATGGTGTATAAGTATCTGTAATGGTGAGCATGTATTATGGTGTATAAGTATCTATATGTAATGGTGAACATGTATGATAGTGTGTAAGTATGTACAGTATATGTAACGGTGAACCTGAATGATGATGAACATGTATGATGATGTATACGTATGTACAAATAAAATGGTAACCATGCATGATGGTGTATATGTATGATGGTGAACATGTACGATGGTGTATATGCTGTAGATATTGTGCTTATAGAAGGATAACCATTCATGAATAAGTTTCTCATATCTTGTTAATGTTTCCCAGTCATTGCCATTGTCCTAGTATCTGATTCTAAAGACAAAGGTCCATAGAAAATATATATTCAGTATCTCTATACCTCACCAGCCTCCATACCTCTGCAAAACTACCCTGTTACCCTAAAAATAAGACATCCCCCAAAAATAAGACCTAGTGCATTTCTTTGATGCAATTCAGAGTTTGGCTGCTTATGTTGATGTTCGTGATGAAATCACTGCAATATATTAATACATGTTGATTTTTTGTTCAACAATAAATGTGAATTCTTGTTCATGAAAAGATAAGACATCCCCTAAAAATAAGTCCTAGCTCGTCTTTGGGAGAAAAAATCAAAATAAGACACTGCCTTATTTTTGGGGAAAGAAGTAGGCAAAGTTATCAGATTAGGATACTATGAAAACTGGGTGAAGACCTGTTTTATTTTCTACTTTAAATCTAGACATTGAGGCTCCCCCTGAGCACATAGGGCCCCTTCTTTGCAGTCATCACTAGGAGGTGCCTCATCTTGTAATGACCACATAAGTAAAACATATGTTAGTAACAAAGCAAAGATCTGTGACGGTTCTGGTAAGATTCAGCTGTTCTTTCTGACATGTGTGGAGCAGCTGCACAAGAACTAGAATTTGCCAGGGTGAGTTACCCAGCTGTGCATTCTATTGCAATGCCTCCGTTCCTTCTCAGCAAGACCCATTTACAACCCCTCCACTTTACCTTTGATGGATACATGGCACATAGCGCCAACTAGTGACTACTGACACAAACTGCACAGCATCTTCATGGATATTGGCTTTTGCTGGGAATGTGTTGGGGGCTGGCACATCACTATACTCACCTGTATTACCCTTGTGTCTTGTAGACTGCAGCTTCACTTGTCACTACCGATGCCGAGCCCTCATACGATTAGACTGCAGTAAAGGAGAAGACGCTGACAGTGACAGCGACTTATCACAAGACACCGCCTGGGAGAAGGACACTAATGTGGTAAGAGGACCTCCTTATTAACCAGACACAGTTCATATATTACTGACCTGGAGTTGACTATAAAGATTTATCATCCCTAGTGGAGGTTTGGAAAATAAGCAAGTATTTACCACTGTGATCTCATTATTATTAGCCATTAAAGGGGATGTCTCCCTACATTGATTCATCTCACCTCAGTCCTATTTTCTTGGTTTCATTCTGAATTCAGGGGCGTGTTTACTGGCTTCTACTAGGCTGCAGTAGAAGCCAGGTCTGTAGCTATAGCAATCAGTGCTGGCAGCCTATCAGGAGAGATCAAACAGGTCTGTAGCTATAGCGACCCGAGGAGCTGATGCAGCCCACACAAGAGGGGATATCTCAGAATACGTAGGACACTGTTAATGGACACATATTACAAACTAACTTGTTTTTGCAACATCTTTAACATAAATAGCAATACTTGTAGTGAGACAACTCCTTTAAGGTACAGTCACACAACTAATTTGGATGCTGGGGCAGATTGAGCACTGAATCTTCCTCAGACTCAGCATTCAATTAAACTGCAATCCGTCTCATATTGTTTCCTACTGAAAATCAGCGCCGTTCACACGACGTTGATTTTATTCGATGCTGATTTCCTTTCAGCGCTGAGAAAGAATTGACATGTCAAATCTTGAGACAGATTTCACCCTGAATCCTCACCTCACATTATAGTATATAGGAGATGGAGAATCTGCCTCTGAAAATCAGCGTCAAGCTGTCATTTGAAATCCGCACTTATAGATGTGGATTTTCCCATACGGATTTGATGCTGATTTGGTGCTGCATACGTTGGTTACTCTGAATATTAGCTGATGGTCATAATAATGTGACTCATGTATAAAAAATCCTTTTTCTTGGTCCGTGGCAGATGGTTCCAAACATGTGTGTGTATATTGTTTTTTTCATCAATTTTTGAGGCATTTTTCCACATTTTGAATCATGTGATGGGAAATTGCACCACGCAACAAAATCACATTATTTTGGAAAAAAAATACATCAAAAACTGCCTTAAAAAACACATGCAAAATGTAAAATTGTGAAGGATTCCTTTTTTTCAATTGCTAAATGTTGGGATTTCTTTTTTTTTTCTTCCATTTTGAAAATCGCTAGTTAAAGGAGTTTTCTCACCATGTTTCACAGAGCCACAGCCAGCTTCAGTTTCCCACTTCCTGTTCAGGCTGTGGGTGGTTCTACAACAGTGACTGACATTTCAGCTCTGCTATTCCTAGCTGAGCCTGTTAGAGGGACATTGCTAATGGAAGGTTTAATAAAATAGGACAGAAGGCTACAGAGCTCTAAAGAGTTAGGGTATGTTGACACAGCATCTTTACCGGGCGTATATCGACACGTAATTGCGCAGCAATACGCCCGAAATACGCCACGCAACTACAGTAATTCACAGCTCTCATTGTGACCTATGACTACCTGCCATTTTCCCTGATGCGTATTATGTGCTGGAAGAAAGATGTGACATGTCACTTCTTCCCGGCGCGTAATGTGTATGGGAGCCGGCACAGAGCATTTTAGAAGTATGTGCTGGCCCAGCGTATAGTGGCATGTACAGTACACGGCACTATTCACCCCAAAGACGCCGTGTGCACTCACCCTAAGGGTATGTTCACACGGCTTATTTTAGGGCGCATTTTGCTTTGTATTTCGCGCGTACTGCGCTTAATACGTGGGGAAATGCGCCCTATAATTACGGTAATTCATAGCTCTCATAGAGAACTATGGATTATGCCTTCTCTACCTGCTCGTACAATACAAACGTATTGTACACGCAGGGAGATAAGTGACATGTCACTTACTTGTGGCGAATATGCGCCAGAGTACAGCGCGAGCTCCCGAAAGACATGATTTATTGCGGCGCGTACTGTACATGCCGTAATACGTCATGTGAACATAGCCTTAGGCTATGTCTACACTGCACAGGAAAACGATCATATCTTCTGTGCTTTTCGTTTTTTTAAAAGCGCCGAAGATACGATCGTTCCTGCGGCCTGTGACAACTCACATGCCTCCAGCCTCCATCTTGGGTCGTCCCAGGGGATATTCCGCTCTTGGACCACCATCCTTTGGTAGAACGGTTGGCACTTTCACACAGGGCAGTTGGACACCGGGTTTCTTTCAGACTGGCCTCCACCAGCTTTATTTCTTTAGCACAGCACACCTTGTACAGAAAAAAAGGTAAACAAAACCCTGGCCGTCTGGCCACTCGCTACACATGTAGCGTCCCTCTCTACATAGGGTCTGGACCTAATGTCACCATTTCACCAGTCTCCACTGGTTTAGGCTTTCAGAGGTCAGCCACCTGCTGGCTTCAAGCCTCTGGGGTAAGAACCTCTCCTCAGCTCTTCGCTGCTCCACTTCCAGGAAGCGAACCACACCCCCTGTATACCTGAAGGCCCAAGCCTTTTATAGGATAACCGAGCCCTATCCAAATCCTGGCCTGGACCATGGGGAGTAGACGCCCACCCGACACATGTTCTACTCCCAATAAGAGCCGACCCAGGACCGGCTGAAAAGCCACACTAATACTACCCCATTGCCAACCGCTTAGTGAGGCTGACAATACATGGGGCTGGCTCTTATTCCACCAAGGCCAGGTATCCTTGGTGGCATGTTGCATAGAGAACTCGGGTATAACTCCACCTAGTGGCAGAAAAAGGTAACTTCCTGTAGTTGCACTGTCACAGGCCCCATAGACAGCAATAGGAAAGACGAACTGCAGTCTACACAGCTCGTCTTTCGGCAGCGGCGTATTATACAACATGTTGTATAGTATGCCGACGCTTCTCGTTTTCTTTCGGTCTTCCCATACAATCCTATTGTATGGGCGACGTCAGGAAAACGAGAAGCGACCGTGGTTTTTGTTCGTGAAGGAATGAAAGAAGGCTGCCTGCTGAGAGCTTATCTTCTCTCCTGTGCAAATAAGAGGGAGAAATAAAACTCATATAGCTTGCGCACAATACAGTTATCCCTGTGGATTAGCAAAACAATGTTTGCTCAACTACAGAGACTGAGTATCAGGAGCGTGCATGGGAGGTGGAGCGATGACATCACAGAGGAGGTACTTGTTTTTTTGAATACAGAAACACAACGCCACTTTTTCAAGCCTCAAGAGGGGAGTATCAGCCTGTTAGGTGAGGAACTCACTTCTTGGCAAAACCCCTTTAAAGTTTGTCAGCAACTAATGTACATTAGCTTCTGTGCTGCTGATTAAACACAATAGGGCATGACCAGGGCCGTTCCTAGGCTAAATTTCACTCAGGGCATTGTGAAGAAATTTAATTCCCCCCCTCACCCCGTAACATATGGCACCACAGTGCGACACATTGCATCACCATAAACCAAAGCCAAAATATACAAAAAGCTTTACCACAATCTGCTACATATAAAACTACTAAATAATAGTCATACAGTTACCAAATAACACTGCTACACCAACCAGAATCCCAAGACCACGAAGACCACATATCACGAGCACACAGTGACCGAATAATACCCACACACCATGAACACATATCACCACCAAATAGTGACGAATAATAAAACCACACCATGACCACATATCACCACCATATAATGACCGAATAATACAAACTGACCATTACTGAATACAAACCATTATATTTCAACCAATATTACCAGCATACAGTGACCATACAATGATGGATACCCGCTGAACACAGGTTCTGCTGACATATAAATGATTACAGTAAAGTTAAATCTAGTGACTCACAGGAGACGTCTCTGAAGAGTTGGTCTCTTTCTCTTCTTCTCCATCTGTCCCAGACGCCATGACGACTACTCCCGACTCTTCACTGTAGAATATACAAAACAAACATCTTAGACTCCTCAATTTATCAGCACTTCTCTACCAATTCCTATCTCTATACAAACTCCCCATCTATAGCACCTCATATGGTAGCCATGTAATATGTCCCCTGTAGGCACATAGTAGCCCCCTGTAGCCAATGATACCCCTGTAGCCAGTGCTGCCCCCGTAGCAATGATGCCCCCGTAGCCAGGTGATGCCCCCCTGTAGCCAGGTGATGCCCCCTTTGTAGCCAGCGATGCCCCTCTGTAGCCAGTAGATGCCCCCTGTAGCCAATTATGCCCCCTGTAGCCAGTGATGACCCTGTAGCCAGTGGATGCCCCCTGTAGCCAGTAGATGCCCCTGTAGCCAGTGATGCCCCCTGTAGCCAGTGATGCCCCCTGTAGCCAGTGATGCCCCCTGTAGCCAGTGATGCCCCCTTGTAGCCAGTAGATGCCCCCCTGTAGCCAGTGATGCCCCCCTGTAGCCAGTGATGCCCCCCTGTAGCCAGTGATGCCCACCTGTAGCCAGTGATGCCCCCCTTGTAGCCAGTGATGCCCCCTGTAGCCAGTGATGGCCCTGTAGCCAGTGATGCCCCCCTTTGTAGCCAGTGATGCCCCCTTGTAGCCAGTGATGCCCCTTGTAGCCAGTGATTGCCCCCTTGTAGCCAATGATTCCCCCTTGTAGCCAGTGATGCCCCTGTAAGTAATTCTAAAATGACAAAAAAAGTACTCACCTCGGTCCGCGCGTCCCAGTCCTGAGCTGGCGAGCTGTGTAAGCAGCGTGATGTCATCACGCCGCTTACACTGCAAGCAGCTCCCAGGGATCTCCTCGGCAGTGAAAGCCGTGCGCCCCCTGCGACGCTGATACAGGGGAGAAGTCAGGAAGGGAACGATCTGACCCGTCTCCTCCTTGCACCAGCAGCTGCCGCCTCTGCGTGACTGTTATAAAACACCCACGCAGAGTCAGGGGCAATCCTCCAGGCGGGTGAGGCAGGAGGCCCCCCCTCGGGTGAGCAGCGCCTCGGCGTCCCGGGCGATCGTCCGCGTCGCCCGCCCCTAGGAACGGCCCTGGGCATGACCTCATCATCCTGGCCACTGCTGCTAGAGCAGAGAGAGTTAATTAGTAACCTAGGGAAGCTTGTATACACGAGCAGGAGATAAGACCTGCTCTAGCTCTGGAAAGAAGCAAAATAAGAACAGAAATGTATTTGGTAATAATCTTTATTTACCTTTGCCTACAAGTTTAAAGCTAATCAATGAAATGGGAATATACCTTTAGGGTTTTAATTACTCTGTTCTATAGAACTAAAGTCTTACTACAAAAAGTGCAGGAGCATGCCTAGCTTTACGCCTCTGACAAACAGTCTGAGACTTTGGAGAATCCATATAAATGGTTCATTAATCACATCCACCTGCACATGAAGAGCCCCATGCTGTGTGCTGCTCATAATCACCCTGACCTCCATTCCCCCTGATCTGTGCTGTGTTTGAAGATCTGCCCCTTTAGGGCAATACAAATACTAAAGTTAAAGGGAAATTTCCATTCATATATTTCTAATAGATTCAAGCCACACCTCTGTGACCCACAGCTGTCTTAAGAACCGTGGTCTCCTTAGGCCATGTTCACACGGCTTAAAATGGGCCGTATTTCGGTCCGTAATTACGAGCCGGAGTGTGCAAATTACGGGCTGAAAACGGCCCATTCATTACAGTAATCCACAGTTCTCATAGAGAACTATGGATTACGTCTCCTCTCCCTGCTCGGCGAATCCGCCGGGCGGGGAGATAATTGACATGTCATTTTCTAGCGGCGTATACCCGGCGCTAGCAATGATTGTCTATAGGCCGGCAAAGAGCCGGCCCCCCGCCCCGCCCCCGGCCACACGGCGTAACTGTGGGGCGTAATTACGTCCCGCAGTTAACCCGTGTGAACATAGCCATAGACTATCACTACTAGCGGCACGTATACGCGGCTAGTAAATGTCCTGTTACTTATGGGACGTATTCCAGCCGTAATTTGTGCACGGAGGCCGTGTGAACATGGCCTCCGGCCTCGTTCACTCGGCTTATTTTGGCCAATACGGCTGAAATCAGTCCCAGGCATTACGGTAATCCACAGTTCTCATAGAGAACTATGGATTACGTCCCCTCTACCCGCTCTGCGAATCCGCCGGGCGGGGAGAAAGTGACATGCACATTATTTACGGCGTGTACGCGCCGTGTATAATGAATGTCTATGGGGCCGGCGAGTTGCCGGGCTCCCGCTGCACGGCAGCTGGCGTAATTGCGGGGCGAAATCCTAAGTGGCACTCACTGCCCCTAAGTGGCCCTAAGTAGCCCACACTGCCCCTAAGTGGTCCACACTGCCTCTAAGTGGCCCTCACTGTCCCTAAGTGGCCCTCAATGCCCCAAAGTGGCTCTCAGTGCCCTACGTAGCCCTAAGTGGCCCTCACTACCCTCCCTAAGTAGCCCTCACTGCCCTAAATGACCCTAAGTGGCCCTCATTGCCCTAAGTGGCCCTCTCTACCCTTCCTAAGTGGTCCTCACTACCCTCCCTAAGTGGACCTCACCACCTGCCCTTAGGGGCCCTATCTACCTGCCTCCTTACTAGAAGGGGCCCTATACTGAAGGGGAACTTAACCAAAGTAAAAGGAAGAGGGAACCAGTTGTTGAAAAGTATTGATCCACAAACGGTTTCTGGGAGTAGGGGGGATCCAAGCTGAAGTTTTGCACTCGGCCCATGAGTCTCTAGCTACGCCCTTTGACCCTAGAATATTCTTCACGCTACAAAAATTAGCAAAGATATAATCAATATTTAGTCCATTCCGAACACTGGTAGCATTGCACATAACTGTACTCTATTTCCTCGTCATTTTGCAGCTCTTTGGTTGCCATAAACCTTAGATAGCTATCAGGTTGTCTTTTCAATGAGCTGAGGAAAATACCAGGTTTCTCCACATTCCAGATCCTTTCATTCCCCACCCTGTAATCTGTTGTTGGGTTTGGTCGATTTACAAGTGTATGGGTATTTTATAACAGGTTCAAAGGGGTTTTGACATAATATACATTATAGGATCTGCCATTAATGTCAGATAGGTGTGGGTCCTACCCCTGGGACCGACACCTATCTCCAAAACAAGCCCCTGAAACTCCAAAGTTTGAATGAAGAAGTGACTGTGCAAATGTAGCCACTCTCCATTCCTTTCAATGAGAGTTCTGAATATAGCTGAGCAGTTGCATTTGGCTGTACAGTGGACTCTCAACATACAATATTAGTTGGTTCCAGACAACCATTGTATGTTCAAACCATAACTCAATGGAAAAAACGGGCCCCCAAAGTTCCCAACATAATGAAAAATAAATTTTGGAAAAAAATAAAGCAGTTACTAATTTCAGATAAATAGGTTCTTACATATAACAATCAGAAAGAGTGCTCAAAGCGGGAAAATCACTTTTCTATTTGGGATAGGCGCATCTTTGGGGTCATGTACTATTATGAAGTAAAAAAAAAGGGGTTCTTACCGGTCCCCAAAAGGAGTGCAAACCCGGGCACAAGTAGAGAGCAGTAAAGGACTACTATAGCACGTACTGCACTAATACAGGGGTTTTACGAGTAAAATATTCATGATATTTGGCTGGATCAGTGTCTGGGACATTGTTTTGAAACTTATCAAATTAAGTTGGGAAAACATTATGTTTGTTGAAGTTTTGTTCCGAGGCCATTGTAAAAGTCACTTCTCCATTCAGAACAGGGAACTTCAGGGGCCCATTCTAGAAAAAGGTGCACCTACATATCTGACATTGATGGCAAAACCCCTATAACACAGTTTCACATGTTGCAGTTTTGAACAAAACACTTATAAAAACTGCTGTGGCCAGGTGTTAGCTGGAAGTCAGTATTGAAATATAAAATTCACTACAGACGTCGCTACAAAAACTGCATGAAAAAAATTCCTAGGAAAAGTTTTCCAATGTGTTTTTTTTTTTTTTGGCCAGCCCTCCCCCACCCCAAACCCAAAAAAGCAAATAAAAATGCTAATAAAATTAAAAATGTGAAGAGGCCTTTTGATTCAAAGACACCCCCTTTCGGGCCCCGAAGGGTTTACTTTATATGTGGGAAGCAGGGCCCTACACCATGCAACTGTGCTGCTCTGCCAGGAAATCATAAAACCCTGCATTCTGCACTGCTCATGACTCACAGCTCTTGTAAATCTCCCCATTTCATGTAAGTATTGTATGTGCCAGCAAAATGCACAAAAGTAAAATGCGCAAACTCTGAACCCCACAAACTCAAAAAATGAAGGGTCTGAAATTTTTATTGTAGATGATTCAATAAAAATTGACAAATCTAAAAAAAAACCCAGAAAATACTTTTGATTTTTTTTTAGAATTAATTTGATTTTTGCATAATTTAAGTATTTGATAAATAGAAAAAAGAATTAAATTTGGTAACCCTTTTGTTAGAATTTAAAGAGGTCAGACATTTTCCCTGTAGTTCTTGCCCAAGTTTGCACACAGCAGTGGGTATTTTGGCCCCTGCTCTATACAGATCTTTCCAGTCTTTTAGGTTTCGGGACGTCGTTGGGTACATGATTTTCAGCCCCCCCTAAGATTTTTGATTGGTTTCAGGTTTGGGATGGCTGGGCCCACTCCGGATTTTGGAAAATGTTTCTTAGGGACCACCCCTTAGTTCCCCTGATGTGTTTTTGGGGTCATTGTCCTTTTGGAAAAGCCCGCTCGACCCTTTTCAATGCAGGGGGGAATTAGCTAAAAGGAGGCAGTCCTTCAAGTGCAATATGCGGGTTTTTTTTTAAACAGTCACAAAATCCCGTACAAAAATAGAAGGGGGTTTGCTTCAGCCAAACAAACATAATTAAAACCCGTTTTAAAACTGTCACATTCCGTACAGCGGTTCCCGGGGTTAACAAACCGTGTGAGGTCTTTGCGACTTTCAGGGTTGCAAGGCCCCCCTCTGGCCTCATTTTTATGCTCACCCCATGAGCAGGTTTGAAGGAAGGGAAACCCACACCCCCTCTCCCCTGAGCCGCTGGCCTTAATAGGTGGAACCCCGGGAAACTGGATGTGGGGCCCCCTCCACCCAAACTCTCAGATGCTAAAATAAAGCCCGAGGATAAACGGCATTACTGCCATACTAAAAATAAAAACGTGTCAGTGGCTTTTTGCCCTGACAAAGAAAAAAGGGGTTTATTTCACCGACCTCGGCAGCGGGTGACACAAAGCCCCGTAACTCCCGCACCTTGTGCCTTCTCACCCCCCCCCCTCCCCAAAGCGGGGGACTGGGCACCTTTAGCCATCATGCTTTCCCCTTGATAGGGCATTGTTTCCCTTGCGTTCCGGGCCTGTGCTTACAAAAAAATTAAAATTTTGCGGGCCGAAACCAACGGGTGCCCTTAACCTTTTAAAAAGGGGCATGCCCGTCACCAGCAAAAAATTTCCATCCCAAAAGGGTAATACGGGGAGAAAATCGAGCGCCTTTAATACCAAGCTTTCCCTTCGATTATGGCATAATTACGTCTGGGGGGACAGCTTCTGCTGAAAAAAACCACGGGATGCTCCCCCCCATTGACCCCGGGGACTTTCCCGCCCCTTTCCCGCCCTTGGGAACCCGTTTGCACCACAAATTTCCTTAGAAATCCGGGGCGACAAAAAACGGCTGTCTAAAAAGGGGCTACTTTAAGTTTTGGAAGGCCTTTGCCTCTGGGCCCATTTGATCAGGGCGGACTTGTCCCCTTTTGTCGGGTCGTAAGGGGTGCTCCCTTCCCGGGGAAAATTTTGGGGATAAACCGCCGATAATCCCCCCGTTCCCCAAAAAGCTCTCACTGTTTCTTTTTAAAGCGGACGGGGCAGTTCTGGAGGCTTCAATCTTAGTTACTGGGTTTTATCACTCCCTTTCCACGATACCCCAAAATGGGCCTCTTCCATCCCTATGGGCCTTACGGGGGGATTGATGGTAAACCCTCTTTTCCTTATCCATCCGGGGCAGCCGGACCTTTTCAAGGTGCTCTCCCACCGCGGCTAAAAAATACGTATCATTAGGACGGAGCTATGCCCTGTGGGGATCTAAGAATTGCCCAGGGCCCCTTGGGAAAAGTGGGGGGGGCCCCTTGCAATAAAATTTGGATTTTTTTCTTTTGGGAAAGGCCTTCTTTTGTGGGGGGGAAAAATGCCGTTTTTTTTCCGGGTTTCCCTTTGGGCTGGGGAAATCTCCCAAAATACCCTTGGGAAAAGGTCTAGGGTGGGTATATTGGTGGCCCCTGCCCCAATAAGCTCATACCCGGGGGCTAGGGTATGCATCCCCTTTGACATTTAAATTGAGTTGCGGTAATCATTACGAACGCCACTCACGTTGGGTTTGGGACAAACGAGGGGGGGGCATCGTTTTCGATCCTCTATCACTCCTAATCCTAACATCTTTGTACTCCTTTGCCCACTATTGTCTTTGGGCTGGAATCCTTGGGTTTTTTTAAATTTCCTCACCCGAGGGTTTGGTCACGATCTCTGTTCCACAACAGAGTTGTCCTGGGGCCTTGTGAAAAAGTTCCCCATTCTTTTTTAACAGCTGCCGCCTGTTGGGTTTTAGAAGGGGACAGGGTTCGGCTCTTTACTCCCCAATTGCAGACTCTTGTTAGGACCACAAGCAAAAGCCCCGGGGGGTCCCCATTTTCAAGGCTTGAGCAAGTTAATGTGATTATTGTAGGGTTCCTTCTTTTAGGGTGGTGGAAACCCATAGTTGGCGTCCTACCTTTTTAACTACCCGTAGGGACCCCGCCCTTTTGCAGGAACTTGTCCCCCGGGGGTATAATCCAGGACCCCCTCCCCGGGCTAAACTCCTCAAGGGTTATTTTTAGACTCTGCTTGCGTTCCTGCGCCTGTAAAGATGCTCCTTAACAATTGGAGTACCCGAGCAATTCGCTGCTGTAATGTGTCACTGCTAACAACACTTTTATGGGTGTGGGCTTCCTCTCCCGCTCTCTTTGCAATATCCAATAGACCCCCCGGTGTCTGCCATAAAGTAATTTTTAAAGGGGAAACCCCGTGGAGGCTTGTGGAACCCCTCTAAAGGAAAAAAACAGATAAAAGGGAAGAGGTTTGTCCCAAAACTGGCCCAAACCTTCTTACTACCTTCTTCAACATGGCCTTTAAGTCTTGTTGAAAGTTCCATAAGCCCCCTGTCTGGGGGTGTAAACAGAGGTGCGTTTGTTGGGGCACCTTAGCACCTTACACAGGTCCCCCCATTACTTTTGACATAAACGGGGTTTTTGATCCCTCAGGATCCCTTTCGGTAGTCTCGTTTGGAAAACATGTGCCACAATCCTGCAATCACTTGGAGGAAGCATTTCTTGGGGGACAGTTCAGGGTATCTGGTGGCATAGTCCCCTGACGCCAGAATAACTGGTTCCCTAGCGTTTTACAGGGGCCATTTAAAACCATGGCGATTCCTAAAAGGGGTTTTTAAAAATAGGGGGGTATGAGGGGCTAGGAAACTGGCGACGGGGGGGGGTTACCCGGCACTGGGGCGGACTGATAAAAATTCAGGACTTTCCCGGGCCCCTGGCGTAAATCTGGGTAGAATTCTTTTGGTTTGTCTGCCCCCAAAGGGCCCCCCCCAAAATGACGTGGGGGCCCGCCATTCATGTCGATAGGTTTTTTTGGGAAACCAAAAGCTTTTTCCCCGACTTTCCTCAGGATTTTGTAATGCGATACAAAAGGTTTCCATTTCAGCAAAGTGGGGAAAAAATCTCTCTGCCCCCGGCTCTTGAGGAACCCATCAAGTATACCACCTATTTAAGCCCTTTAGGGTTCGTCCTGCAGGTTTTTACGGTCCCGTTTTCCCCGGGAGACCTGGTCGGGAAAAGGGCTTCAGGGGTTGGCTCCTTGTCCCTAAACCCCTGACCGAGAATGGGAAAAGGGGCCCCGTTGGGGTCAGGGCTCTCAGGGTGCGGGGGGTTCCCCTTTGGGTGGTACTTTCCCACAGTCCCAAAAGAGAGGGCGTCCCGGCCTATTATACTTAGTAGTAACCCCTGACAAGCCCACTGGGGTGACACTGTACCCTTACTGGGTTTCGTGACTTGGGCCCCCTGGGTCACTTTGGTTCTCCCTGTATGCATGTGACCCCCAAGGTTTACCCCGGATAAAAAATGCGGGATACGGGCCGTTTAGGAGAGTGACCAAATTCCCCAAACCAAAATCCCCCGAGAGGGGGGTGCCATTCACCCTGATGGGGGAGAGGGAAGTCCCTTGGAGGTCCAACCCGGCTGTGCATGCCGGAAAACGCCCAACAGAGACGACGCCCCCAACGGAAACCGTCCATGGTTCCGAGCCGGGGGCCCGGGGGCCCCCACCTGCCCCCGATGGGATCAGCGATATGTCCCGGAAGGGGGTCGGGTGCGGCTTGGAGGGCCTTGGGCCCTTTGGGGGAGGCGTTTAGGGGGGTTAGTACCCCCTTTTTAGGCTTTGAGTCCGTCCTGGGTCTGCAGTAGGGAGAGGCCAAGGGTCCTGATTGCCCGGGAATTCTCCCCGCCCCTGATTCTCTCCCAAAGCCCATTAAATCATCCGCCGTCTGGGGGTTTCCCTTTCGCCCCCAGCTTGCACTGGTTTGGGGAAAAGCGTGAAACAAAGCGGTCCATGTGACCCTCTTACCATCTGGATGGGAAAAACCTCCGGTGCAGCCATTTGGTGAGGGCAGGAGTCAAACATTTGGGACCTTGGGGGGCCGGCCCTCCCGTATCCCCCTGATGCCCTTTGTGCCCGGGGCTGTGACCGTCCCCCCGGCGCGCCGAATTCCCCTTTCAGTCGAGGGGGATTCCCCGGCATCCTGCAGAGATAAGTTGTAAGCCTTTTGGGCCCGTGGAAACGGGGCCAAAACTTGCCCACTGGGGTGGTTTTGTCTCTCCCTTTTAGCAACCCCCCCCAAAGACGGTAAGGAAAGGTTCCCTTTCCCGGGTTTTTTTTCCCCCTCTTCCAGCCCGCTGTCCGTCCTCCCGACGGGGTGTAGCGGGGGTCCTTTTCCCGGTCGCTTTCCCCTGATGGGCCCTCTGCCTAAAAGGGGCGGTTCGTTTCCCGTGTGACCCACGGGCTCAGCATGGGGGTGTTTTCTGTTGGGCGCTCCCCCCCCAGGGCTTAGAAATCTCCATTTGCCTGTTTGGTTTTTAGAGTAGTAGCCCCTTAAACCGGAATGCGCCCCTTATCCGGTGTGCCCCGCATCCGAGACCCAATTTTGGGAATAGCTCAAAGGAGCAGTTTTTAATGTGAAACTGCGGATTTATTTTCAACAGTACAAATCCCCGAAAAAATAAATGCAGGGGTTGCTTAGCCAAACCAAAAAAAACTTATGTCGTTTATTTGTCACATTACCGTACAGCGGGTTTCCCGGGGTTAAAAAACCGTGTGCAGGGGTTTTGCAGTACTTTCAGGGTTGCAAGGCCCAGCTCTGGCTCTCTCACTAATGCTCACTCCACTGAGCAGTGTTTGACAGGAATAGAACCACACCCCCTCTCACCTGAGCCAGCTGGCCTTATATAGGGCTGATAAGCCCAGGACTGGATGTGGGAGCAGCCCATCCCACCCAACTCTACAGACTGCTCCAATAAAGCCCGACCCAGATCTCAGGCAGATCGGTGACACATAACATCCGTCAACTACCGCACCTTGTGCCTTCCTACAGCACTTACTGGGGGAAGGAGGTTGTTGGCCCAAATCCTACGATGCATGGCCTCATGCATGGGCTCATCCTTCTTCTTCCTCCAAACACGGCGAGTGGAGTTGATACCAAAAAGTTCTATTTTGGTCTCATCTGACCACATAGCCTTCTACCATGCCTTCTCTGGATGATCAGGGCTGGACTGGGACTACAAAGCAGTCCTGGCATAAAAAACCTCACCAGCCCACATACAGTATCCTCCTCCCACTAGCCCACATAAAATATCCACCTCCAAACTTTCCCTTGGTCATGTGCCTCGTCACTTTTCAAAATAAACACTACTAACAAATCTTTCAAAGAAGGAGCCGACAGGCAGGAGTGAAACACGCAGCGGCGATCTCTCTTGTGAATGCCGCTGCGTGTTCCTCATTGCCCGCAGTGATAATCTCACTGCTAAATGTTTAGATCTGTCTCTGGGTCCGTCCTGTCGGTCCCAGAGATAGATCTATATAGCGTAGTTAACACGGAGTGGAAACGCCATGCGAACAAGCCCTAATACTGTACTAATAAAAAAGTGATAAACACCTAAGGAAAAAAAACAAAACACTTTGTATAAATAAACACTGACAACTTCGTTGACCATTTTATTAAAGAAAAGGATCCAACACTGGTCGGAAGTAGTCCAACAAATCTGTCATAGTCCAAAGAGGAAACCTGTACAATTACAGAAACATTACTGGGCATTTGGCTGGTAATTATCTAAACTGTTTGGACAAGAGAGGACCTAAGCACTGAAAGTGCCTAAGGCAGCATTGATTTTAAGTAGGGCCATCCATATTAGGTAGGAGTGCCCTTTATAAGGTAGGTAGGCACTGTATTGGGTATCTAGGTAGGGAACCCACCCTTATTAGCTATAGCTATAATGGTAAGCCACCAGTAGGTAAGGAACCATTTAGATATATAGGGAGACAAGGAAGTTACCCGGTAAGTAGGTAGGCATGCAAGGCCCAAGGAAGGTACGTAGGCAGATAAGTATAGCCCCATGTGGGTAAGCAGGCTGGTAAGACCCAAGGGAGGTAGGTAGTAGGGCAAGGCGTGAGGGAGGTAGGTAGGCAGACAGTCAAGGTCCAAGGGAGATAAGTAGAAGGGCAAGGCCCCAGTAAAGTATGTAGGCAGACAGGCACGGCACAAGGAAGGTAGGTAGGAGAACAAGGTCCATCACAGGTAGGTAGGAAGACGAGGCCCAAAGGAAGTGGGTAAGAGGACGAAGCCCAAGGGAAGTAGGTAAGAGGATGAGGCCCAAGGCAGGTAGGGAAGAGGACATTAAGCACATCAGCATTATTCCTTGAGTGGGTGGGGCTGGATGACTGGGGAAAAAATGCAACAAAATCCGCATTAAGACATGCATGAAGTCAAGTAGCTTTTGAATTCTATTTTTTTTTCGAGGGGCCAAAAAACCATAATAGAATTATAAAGGGGGTGTTTAAGGGCTGGCCCCACGGCACAGGTTTTCAGTCGGCTTTACAGACGGTTTTCAGATTTGAAAGCTGTCTGTAAACCGACTGTCAACCTTTTATATTGCGTTAACTAGAAAATCTGTGCAGCAGTCCCCACTGCTTTTTTTACTTTTTTACACTGCCAGCGGTCCGAAAAACATAGAGCATGTTCCTTCTTCCGCCCGGTTTTCAGGCGGAACATGAACATGTGGGTGCGAAGGGGAAGGATTTGAATCTGCAAACCGCGGACAAAAGCCACACCCCTACGTGCCAAAAAAGGACCAAATACCGGTCGAGATTTCCTGACCAGTATTTGGTCTTTGCTGTGTAAACGCACCCTAAGTAGTCACATGATGGCGTTTAAAATTCTAATTACCCACATTTTCCTCTATCCTTACCCACAGTTTCCCTCTATCCTACAGACCCCTCTTCCTTCAATTGGCAGTCATTTTTTTGTGACATCAAATTCAATTTTTTGAAATGCCGGTTTAATTTGACTCTATTGATGTATTTTGTGTACAAAAAAAGGTGGCTCATATACAATATCAACAGTCACCTGTCACATATAGAACAATGATTAGAATATATGACATATCAGGTGTCCCCCAGACATGGCTATGGCTGTGCCAGATGTCGGTAGATGAAGGTGGCGGCGTCTAGTAAAGCTGAGTAATGGCCATGGATTAGGTTACAATCTAATTTTACAGCATAGTGGGGTGATGACCCTGGAGGGGACCAGTAACTATTAAAAGCAGGATGTTCTCACATCTGGCTGGAAACCCCCCACCCCACCCTAAGGATATAAGGTCACATGACCTGGAGTCGCTGCCAAAATTTAATTAACCACAAAGAACAGAGATTATAACGTTCTGCTTTAAACAGTACTGTATAATAAGCACAAAAATTACCAAGATCAGATCTAAGCGGCAGGGGAGGAGGGCCATGACTATAGCTGGGGGCACAAGATGTCATGTGCAAAATCATAGGGTTTATTTTATATCTTGTGTGTTGTCCCACAATGCCCTGCTCTGCAGCACTGCCCTAACTGAAGGGCGCCATAGAGGTAGCCAAGAGCAATGAGAGGTTTCCTGGTTTATGAAAAGAATGTAAGGACTTCATTGAGAACTGACACAGAACAGAAGGAAGATTTAGATTAGCATTCATTCATTACTCAGGCTTTAAAGATCAATTGCTGCAGAATGAGAAGTTCTGACGTTTTACCATAACTCTATGAGTAAAGTTTGAACCAGGGAATGGCGCAGTGCCAGTGCCAAACTACTACTCCTCCTAAAAATATGAGGTCTTCTGAGGAACCAACTACGGCACAATATCTAGGAGAGTAGGAAATGGAGATGAGGGCAAATAGGTCTCTCTGGTTACGACCATCTCTCCCCGCCTCTCTCTGCTCTCCTATCTCTCCTTGCTGTAAGCTGCTGTCACTCATTCAGTCAGACTGTGGTGAGTCATCTCTTGCAGAGTCTTTTTCTTTAGCAACTGACTTTAAAAGCTTCTTATTTAGCTAAGTGAACACTTTTTAGAGCTCTGCAGCCTGAGAACTATACTCTGTAAATCTCTTGCACTCATGTCATTGTAACAGGAATAGTTAGGAAAAGCAGAACTGTTATGTTAATCACTGCTATAGACCTACCCACAGCTTGAACAGCATGTGTGATTCTAAAACTGGCTGTGGCTTTGTGAAAATGCTTGGTGAGAAAACATCTTTAAAGATTAAAAAATAGGCTAGGTGCCACTGAAAATGATAGATAAATATCTCATACCGTTTCCCCAAAAATAAGACGTCCCCACTACAGTATATTAATAAATGTGGATTTTTGTTCAACTGTAAATGTGAATTCTTGTTCATGGATAAATAAGACATCCCCTAAAAAGAAGTGTTAGCTCGTTTTAGGAGCAAAAATTTATATGACACTGTCTTATTTTCGGGGAAACAGGGTATGTACTGAATGCATTCCATATATTTCCATATATTTAGACATTTATAGATAGAATAGGCTGTAAATGTCCCATAGGTGTGGGTCACGCATCTATCTTAAGAACATGTCCCTGAACTTCTCTGTGTAGAACGGAAAGGTGGAACCAGAAAAAGACATTGAATACAATTGTAACAAATCCTCATCTGTAAAGGGAATTAGGTCATGACATATTTTCAGGCTCTGGTTGAAAACAATACATGTGTGAATAGCAAGCAGATACATTATAAGGCCTGGTTCACATCTGTGGTAGAGCGTCAAAAAGGCTACGTAGCATGCTACACTGTTTTTTTCTTTTCAAAAAAACAACAGAAAACCAATGGATCCCATTGTAGTCAATGGGGCCCATCAGGTGCCTCTGTTGTATGTTATAAAACAGATGCTATTCCACCTCTGCACTGGAACCTACAACTTTTAGGGCTTGGGCAAAGGTTTTCAGACGCTTTTACAGACAGTTTTCGGATTTGAAAACCATCTGTAAAGCGACTGTCAACCTTTTACATTGATTTGAATAGTAAATCCGTGCAGTAATCCACACATAACGGATTTTCCGCCGGACTATTTTTGACGCCGTAGGCGTAACAAAAAACTTAGAACATGTTCATTCTTCCTCACGGTTTTTGGGCAGAACATGAACATGTGGGTGCGAAGGCGGACGGCTTGAATCCACACACCAGAGAGAAAAGCGTCCCCCTGTGTGCCAAAAAAATCCAACCAGTATTTGGTCTTTGCCTTGGGAACGCACCCTTATTATGCTGCATACATCCATTTTTTCCTGTACATAATTGTACATTTTCTTAAAAGTGTCTTGTGAGACATAAAAGTATCTAAAATACGTAATACATTTGTTGCATGATATGTACCCTGTTTCCCCGAAAATAAGACAGTGTCTTATATTAATGTTTGCTCCTAAAGACGAGCTCAGACTTATTTTTAGGGGATATTCTTTTTTCCATGAACAATAATTCACATTTATTGATGAACAAAACATTAACATGTATGAATATACTGTAGTGATTTCATCACAAACATCAACATAAGCAGCCAAACTCTGAATTTCATTACTAAAAATGCACTATGTCTTATTTTCGGGGGAGTCTTATTTTCGGGGAAACAGGGTATATAGATTTTTTTGGAGCTGGAATTCTGCCACATGTTGCTTAGTGAATGCATTTGTTTAAAAAATGCACAAAATGCAGCAAGTAAAGCGGTGATCAGCAACGCCTGTAATCCTATGAGCACATGGCTCCAGATTAGCAGAGTTGTTCCCCCTCCCCTCCTACAGAGCTGAACATTGTGATGAAATCCCTGTGACCGGATGTGGGTGTGGAGGGTGAAGTCATCAGTTAACCCTCCCCATCGCCACTCTTCACAATCCCAATCACAGCAGAGCCTGAAGACTCTGTATACATTCAATTTGAGAGCTAGAGAGAACACACTGCAGGTTTCTGCATCTGTGGCAATTATCGGTGTCGGATCCAAGATGGGTAAAGGCGATAAAGACAGCGCAACCTTTGAACGGACCTGGAACAGCACAACCAGCAGTGGTTACTGCAGCCAGGAAGAATCTGACCCAGAGCTAGAGCTGTTCTATACAGCGAAAACCTCAATACTACCCCGGAGATCCCCGGCCAAGACTCAGGTCAGACAACATACTAGAACTGGGGGAGGGTGCTGCTTACATGGAAATGCAAAAAGCTCTGGTGCCGGGTACTTGATGTTCAGCCCACACTCGGTAGTGGCCACATCACCGCTCTAGATTATGTAGTATTTCGCACCAACATATCCTGCAGCACTATTCAATCAGAAGGAGCAGCAGCTCATGTTAGGGTACATCCACATGACAAATGACAAAATACTTGTCAGATTCCGACTCCTAAAACCGCACTGTACGACGGAAATTTTGATGTGGTTTTCAATGTGGATTTTAGTTCTTTCCCACCTCCATTAATTTACAGTTAGAAATAGAGTCCCATTCATCTTTATTGGGTTTAGGATGCGGATCCGACATAGAAATATTTGAGTTTGTGTCGCGTTTTTTGACCAAAAATATGGCGGAAAGAATGAACATGTTCCAAATTTTTTTTGTAAAAATGGTGGTTTTGAAATCCGACCTCCAGAAAATCCGAGTTATGTGGACTATAACTCGGGCTTTCAATGGAGGTCTATGGGGATAATTTTACAATTGAATTTTTAGGGTATTATTTAGGGATTTTTAAAACCCAAATCTGCATAAAAATCTGACTGTAAATACAGGTTGTGTTGACGAGCCCTTAGGAGAATCTGCATATTAAATTGAGGACCGGGCTGGTGTGTGAGTGGACTAAGCAGGCCAAGGGGCAAGAGGAGGATAAAAGAGGGAACGAAGAGTATATGACTGGGCAGAAGTGGTATAAAATAATGTAACAGATGGGTATGAATGGTGCCATGAGAGTCATCGCCTTGGTACTTCATACAAGGAATCTATCGAGATCTTGCAGGGCTGGGCAGGCCTGAGCTCATCCTTTATCAGGCGATGACGTCCTTCATCTGTGACTAATTACTTAGAAATTCATTTTAAGGCAAAACCTTATTACATGATATGCACTTTCACTTCCAAGAAGACTATTTGTGCTTAGTCAGATCCGCCAGACTCAAGTTACCCCAGTCCTCTTTAAATTATGACCCCCTAAAAATTTTTAGTGGTCTGACACGAGGCAGATGAGGGATGGAAGAGGACACTGAGTGTTGGATAGACATAGGGATGAGGACACTGTTGGATGGACATAGGGATGGCTTGTATACATCTCCCCACTGTGTATTTTACATAGAGAGGTGTGATTATTACTGATCTTGTTGATCACTCCGGATTCGATAACTGGTTATCCTGCTTTAGAGAGAACACAATGTGCGCCTCTATACACTTCAGTATACAGGGCTGGGTGTGTTCCTGGGTTTCCTTCCTCTCAGGTTTCCGGAGTTTGTGGTTCTCAGGACTCATAAAACCAACTTTTATCCTCCTCAGCTAAACTTCCAGTTGGGGCGCAAAGCGTCAGGGAGGGAGTTTTCACTGGCTGGGCGGCTATTTTAGCTGTCTCATTTCTCCCAGCCCCCACCATGACCACCAGAGGCTCTACAGAGACTGATGCAACTATGAGCAAGAGGAAGAAGGAGAAGGGGGGAGGGAGTGTGGACCCTGGGGAGAAGGACACTAGAGCTGGGAGAGAAGTGCAGGACCAGGATAGAGAGATGTCACAATGTAATCTGGCGAAGTTTAATGTGACCACTAACGCACTGTAATGGCTTTTGTTACAACTTATTAAATCAGATAACACAATGTAGTAAGATATAGCTGCAAATAAACTTCTGGAAAGTCTGCACTCTGGGAACTTCCATGTTTTTTCCCCCATTTGCGTCAAAGAAATTTCTTTTTTGCCATACAAATATCAAGATCCTAATGGCTCTTGGGATAATCAGATTGGCTTCTTTGGGGCAGTTTCACATTGCAGCTGTGGAAAAAAGACCTACTTAAATCTAAAAAAGTGCATGTGTTTTTTTTCAAAGGTCTTCTTTG
Source organism: Phyllomedusa bahiana (assembly GCA_025379985.1). Lineage (NCBI taxonomy): Eukaryota > Metazoa > Chordata > Amphibia > Anura > Hylidae > Phyllomedusa > Phyllomedusa bahiana. The sequence continues at coordinate 38,824 of JAODAL010007841.1, read as the reverse complement.
GCAAAAACTGCAGCGGCCAGCTGTTAGCAGAAAGTCAGTATGCAAATATAAAACGCACTACATACATTGCTTTTTACTTTTTATTTTTTTCATTCATTTTGCATGTTTTTTGTTTTTTTTTGCTCAAAATGCAGCATGCTGTAGATGTAGTGTTTTTTTTCAGGCACTTTGTAATGTTTTTACACTTTGTAATGTTCACTGTTTTTTTTTTCTACTCCAAAAAAAGCATGTGTGTTGTGTTTTTTTGTAGCATTTTCCCACACTGCAAATCATGTAAAAGATCAGATAGTTTGTGATGATAAAAAGAATCGCAAAAAAGCATAGAATATGCATGTACCAATACATACTTTATTTTTTGCAAAAAAATTCTGTAACACAGTACATGAAAAATGCATGAAGCCTAAAAAAAATCAGTTTGTAAAGCGTTCTTTTGTTTTGGCTATGCTAAATATGTGTGAAGGTGCCCTATTTTGTTTATCTCACTTTTCATTAGAACCAGATAAAGCAGGAGAGGCATCCGTTTGTACAAAGTTTAATCTAGGAAGGGATTCTTTACAGTTAGAGCAGTTCAGTAGCAAATTACCAAGCCACAAGGTAAAAATAATGGCAAAATTAGTGTACAGTGTAGCAGCAGGATCTACTCAACCTTGGAAGGGTTAAATATGCTTACACTGGGCTGGTTATTGTGAGTCTGGGCAGGGACATTCCTGTCTGTGCAGCCTGGATCTGTGCACAGGTCCTTTTATGTGCAAAAACTCTATGTAAAAGTCATCGCTGCCCAAAACTATGAGGAAATGAGTCTAGTGGAGAAGCTGCAGACGATACTGTGACAGAGAACCAGTAAAACCAGTCACATGTCAGGGGATTGGCAAACAAAAGCCGAAATTAAAGGTGAATAGTGTGGGTGCCGCTGTGTTATAATAAGACAGGTGATGATAATGTACAAGAACCTGCTCATCTTTACTTCTGAATAACACATCCCAAAATCTGTGTCTTTTCAGGATGAGAAACCAGAGAAGCAGCCCCCAGCCCCGAGCCAGAAGGAGACGGAGCAGATGATCAAGGATTATAACTCAAAGATTAAGAGTAATCTCTTCATGAGCATGGTATGTCCAACCCTGTGGCTGTAACCTGTGAGGTGTATGAAGGACTTGGGCCATACAATGACTGACAGGGTGCCACATAATGACTGACACTGACAGGGGGGCCATACAATGACTGACAGGGTGCCACATTATAACTGACACGGACATGGGGGCCATACAATGACTGACAGGGTGCAACATAATGACTGACACTGACAGGGGGCGCCATACAATGACTGACAGGGTGCCACATAATTGGACTGAACACTGACAGGGGTGCACAATAATGACTGACACTGAAAGGGGGAGCCACACAATGACTGACACTGAAAGGGGGCGCCACTCAATGACTGACACTGACAGGGGGGCCATTCAATGACTGACAGGGTGTCACATAATGACTGACACTGATAGGAGGGCCATACAATTACTGACAGGGTGTCACATACTGACTGACACTGATAGGAGGGCCATACAATGACTGACAGGGTGCCACAAAATGACTGACACTGACAGGGGGCACCACACACTGACTGACACTGACGGGGGGTGCATAAAATGACTGACAGGGTGCAACATAATGACTGACACTGACAGTGGGGGGCCATACAATGACTGACAGGGTGCCACATAATGACTGACACTGACAGGGGGCGCCATACAATGACCGACAGCGTGCATCACAATGACTGACACTGACAGTGGGGGGCCATACAATGACTGACAGGGTGCAACACAATGACTGACACTGACAGTGGGGGGCCATACAATCACTGACAGGGTGCAACACAATGACTGACACTGACAGGGGGGGCCATACAATGACTGACAGGGTGCAACACAATGACTGACACTGACAGTGGGGGGCCATACAATCACTGACAGGGTGCAACACAATGACTGACACTGACAGTGGGGGGCCATACAATGACTGACAGGGTGCAACACAATGACTGACACTGACAGGGGGCACCACACATTGCGACAGAGGAGGGGTTCACACAAATCCTGGGGGAATACAATGACTGATGGGGTGGCACATGAGAAATAATATAAGGCCAAGCATTGTATAAAACCGACTGGGAACAGAGAACAACTAACAACAGCAGGTAAGGACCCTACAGATAAGGCTGAGTTTATACTACATTATTCACTATGCTGCAGGTGTCCAGAAAAAAGGTAGCATTACGTAGCTGCCACAGCCCCATACAACAACAACTGAAAAAAACAACACAAAATTACTGAAAAAATATTTGTTTATTAACAATAATCACTAAAATACAAATAAAATGAAATAGAAACAAATTCAGGCATGTGCACAACACCCTATATGCAAAAGCACGTGTAGTTTAGAGTCACCAATACATAATAATGACTGGAAAATCTGGAATTGTACAAAAAAATAAAAAAATGTATGTACAAATAAAGTCACATGATAATCAATGGATAACAACCCACAATGAGCCCAAAGAAAAAATCTAGGGTGTGACCACTAGACCACCGTGCTACCCTGACACGGGTTTTGCTGGCGCTTTCTCCTCTTGAGAAAAATAATAGAATAAACGTGGTCCACATTGGACTATGTTTGCTCTGTTCGCCTCTATGGGGCCGTGGCAGTTACACCGCATTATCCATTGGGATACCTTTCTTTCCCAATACCCTGAATGTATTAAATGCTGTAGTATGAACTCAGCCTTACAGACACTCATTAGATAATGTCAGGGGTGACAGTCAGGGGTGCTGGCCTCAGACTCTAATAGACCCTCTGAGCAGTATTTTGTCATCATATAAAGTAAAAAGAGGATTCCTATGTTTAGGTGACCATATAAACTTACTTTCTATCTTTCAGAACAAAGATGGCTCCTATACCGGCTTCATTAAGGTGCAGCTGAAGCTTGTCCGCCCAGTGTCTGTCCCGGCAGCTAAGAAGTCATCCTGTAATCATGAGAGACGAGGAGCTGCTAAATCTCAACAAGTGAAGCGCAGAACCTCCTTCTACCTCCCCAAGGACTCCTCCAAGCACCTGCACCTCAGCTCCCGCACCCCAGCCAGCGAGGTCATCCAGGCTCTCCTGCGCAAATTCACTGTCCTAGATAACCCCAGAAAATTTGCCTTGTTCCAGAGGACAGACAAGGATGGTCAAGGTGAGAACCTGCACAGTTACCTCATAAACTTTACAGGAGAGGCAACAACACATTTCTGGTGGCTGCACTTCTATATTATATGAAAGCTTCCTGCAGGAGGCAACTTCAAAATCACCCCCTGACCCTGAGCAAGATCATCCAATGCAAAGGGCCACAACCAATACCATGAAATGAAAACAATGGTCTTTCTCCTACTCAAATACACATGCCCTAGCCCCCCATTTGTTGACTATATCTTGCATATTTCCAGTGTAGGGAACCTCCAGAGCTCTTTGTGTCCCCAAGTGTGACTGATATCAGCCGCTCCTCTTGTAGCGCTCAGGCATTATTATAATATACCAGTGTAGTTGACTCTTGGGCCCACCCTACAGCTCATGTACTTGACTGCATATAAATCTTGCACCCGATCACCATTGGGGATCCTTTTCACTTGTGTTGCATCAACACATGAATCTTGCACTCTACCTCTTTCTGTCTGATAAGCCGCCCCATGCATTCAATGCTCAAGGGCCCACCGTGCCCAGGGGCCAGCCAGGAGATTCCCTTGCTCCCATATGAGCCAGTCCAGACCTGTAATATACAGACTTTAACTGCCATGATATTAATACATCTATTTGACATTTGTTGCAGTCTGTATGAGAAAACTCTCTGATGATGAGGAACCATTAAAGCTGCGCCTGTTCACTGGACCTTGTGAGAAGACTCTGAGCTTCATCCTGAAGGAGAACGAAACTGGGGAAGTGAATGTAAGTTACATGTGCCACTTCTCCCTTCTTCTTCCTTTTCTCACTTAGTCTTAAAGGGATGTGTCATCAAAAAATGACTTATTGTTTAACTCTTTGGTTAGTCTACCATAAAAATTATTTGTTTTTATGGTAGACACATTTTTTATGATTTTTTGGTTATGTTTATTTCATTTTCCATATCACTTTCAATATTTTTTTTAACAATTCTTATGTCCTGCAGTTTTCACTGTGGCCACTAAGCCTAAAAATAGTCTGACACTTCCTGATATGTAGAGAGATTTTAGGTTTTTTTTTAATTTTTTTTTTTGGCCAAATATTCCCGCACACAAGAGGGTTATCAGACATTTCAATGTGTATTTATTAAACAACAGGTTCCACTAGATTCACAGTATAGGAGATAGTCACAGTTCACCCTCTCCCCCTCCCTGCACACTGACTCCTTCCCAGATCACAGAACATGACTAGAAAACTCTCCTACAGAAGTCAATGGGACTGAGTCAGTCTTAAGGCTCCTATGTGCATGAAGCTGCTATAAAGTATCTCTCTAAATTCTGTTATAAGCAGTGCAGGCAAGAATGCTGTCCCCACAACCATATATAGACGACTGAATTGAGAAATCTACAATCAGAAAATATAAACAGCTAAGAGGAAAAGAATACGTATCAGGGTCTTGATTTAATAAGTGAAAAAAAAATGGCGACAGATTCACTTTAAGTATAATTTCCTCCATCTTGTAGTCTTCTTGCACTGAACCCCATCTCTTCCTCACAGTGGGATGCCTTCAGCATGCCCGAGCTTCAGAACTTCCTGCGCATTCTCCAGCGGGAGGAAGAAGAGCATATGCGTCAGATTGTACAACGCTACGCCCGCTGCCGGCAGCAGATGCAGGAGGCTCTGGCCTCAAGCACCCCAGGCTGAAACGTAGTGCGGACCTCTAGAGGAAAGGAGCGCATGAAGACTGCACGACTGATCCAGAGGACACGTGTGACTGGAGACTGAGTGTGGGAAAGCTACGGCCCGGGGGCGGCAGAGATCTCCTCCCCCCACAGAATACATGTGAGTGAGCGGAAGAGAGAGTGTGTCTGTATGGGACACGAGTTGCTGCATCTGTCCAGGTGGCAATGCACCAAGCAGTGGACAATGACGCTAAGGTGACTTGATGGAGCGGCCCAGTGTAGTGTAAGCTTGTAACCCCGACTTGTGGTTCTGCTGGGTACGACTATCATGAAGCGGTGCTATGGACGTATAAGGAGTTGGAACACAGGTTGTCGCTGAGTCAATGAGCTACCTCCCTGTGAGGTCCGTGTCAGGGGTGAGGCGGCCCAATTTCCTGTGCTTGTTGTCTGTTTCCTGTCTGAATCTATATGTTTATATATGTTGTTTTGCACTAATAAATCTACTTTAACAATTTGTGTTTGCGTCACTGATTGTTTCCTGATTGCTGCTAGACCTCACATGTCTCTGCTGGTTCAGAAGTTCTGTGCATTGTGGGAGATTTAGGCCCCATCCAAGTCCTGTCCTTGGCCCCCATCTGTGGAATCCATCAGTATATTGTGTAAAATGTATCACAATGGATTCTGCTGTGGAGCCTGATGGGGCCATAGAGCTCTATAGTGCCCAAACCCGGTCCAAATTGGATTAACATTGCCGTATTTCTAAAATTTTTCTTTTTTGATTAGACACAAAAAATTTTAGACCAGGATTATGGGCCACATTTAACAATCGGGGGGTCATTTTTAATGGGGAAAAAAAAAGGGGGGGCCGGTTTTTTTTGGGGGGGGAGAAAGGGGGGGGGGGGGGGGGAAAAGGGGTGGGAAAATATAATTTTTCCTCCAATGGGGTGCCCTTTTTGGAAAATTTGGGGGGAACCCCACTACCTAAGTGGGTCTTCACAATTGGGGGTTTAAAGGGAACCCTGGCTTAAAAAAGGGGGAATGGAAAGGGGGCGTCCAAAAGGGGGGGACGACGGCAAAGGGGCCCTGGCTTGCATGGGTTGGCCTCGAAAGGGGGCCCCTGAAAACTAGGGGGGAAACCTCGGGGAAAAGGGGCCCATGAAACTAGGGGGCCCGGGCCAAGGGGGTGGCCGGGGAACTAAGGGTGGGAATGGCAAAGGGGGGCCCCGGCAAAGTCCCCCCCCCCCCAAGAAACTGTTGGTGACGGAGAGGGGGGGTTTTCGGGAAAGGGGAAAACAGGCTGGGGTCTGTCCCGGGGGAAAGGGCAAAAAAGGGGGGGCCCTGCCAAAGGGGGGAAACCCCCAAAAAAGGGGGGGCTTTCCCCATTTGGGGGTTCGGGTTTGGGGGACACAAACAAAAAGGGGGGCCCTGATGGGGGTAAAAAGGGGGGGTTGGCACATTTTTTTGCCCTGGGTCCAAGGGGCCCTCCCTGGGGGCCCCGGGTCCTGGGGGGGGCCCTTTCCTTTCGGGGTTGCCCCCGGGCTAACCTAAGGGGATATAAAATGGGGTTTTGCCCCTAATAAACTATTTTAAAAAAGGGGGTTTGGCCCCCACAGGGGGGTTTTCCGGAATTGGGGGCCCTGGCTAACCCACAGGGGGGGCCCAAAATTCCTTCTTTGGGGAGTTTGGGGGGCCCCATCCAAGGGGCCCGCCCCCTCCGGGGCCCATCGGGGGTTTGGGGTAAAAGGTAACAAAAGGGGGTTTCCCTGCTACCTATGGGGCCCCAAAGGGGGCTCTAAAAGGGGGCCCAAAAACCCGGGTCCAAAATTGGGGGCTTTGCCCTAATTTACTAAAGGGGGCCCCGTTCCTTAACACAAAAAGGGGGGCCCAAACCCCCAGGAAAAAAGGGCCCCCAACTTATAAAAATTTCCAAAAGGCCCCTAAAATTCATTTGTCCAAAAGAACCCCCAACGAGCCCCCTTTTATTTAAAAGGGCCCTAAAAAAAACCTCCTTATTTTCTAGGGGCCACCAAAAGTAATTTTGACCTGAAAAAACAGTTTTCATTAAAACGGGCCCAAACCCAATTGCAAAAAGGTTTCATAAAGGGCCTGTCTTACCAAAACCCTCTATTTTTTTCCCCATTGGGCAACCCCCCCCAAAACCCCTTTAAAATTTTTCCAGGGGCCTATATAAAAAAAGGGGCCCTATTTTGTTAGGGGCCCCCCAAAAAAGGGTTGGGGTTTTCCCATCCTTACCCCAAATTTTTGAAAAATTTTGGGAATGGGGAAAAAATGTTAAAATTTGGGTTCAAAATTTTTTGGTTATTTCCCCTCCCCAGGGTGGTTTTGGCCGGGGAAATTCTTTTTCAAAGGGGTTTATGTGAATTATGGGAAAAAGGAATGGGCCGGGAAGAAGGGAAAATCAGATTTCTGGTGACCCGGGAATGGGGGTTCTTTTTTAAAAAGATAGTGAAGGAAAATTGAATTTTGATTATGTGGCTTAAATGTTTTAAGGAACCAGGGGTTTTGATTTTGGGCCTTTTTCTTTTTAAGGAATCCCTTTTAAAAACAACTCATTTCCCAATGGGTGTTAATTTTTACCTTAGCGGGTTTCCTTAAACCTTTCCCTAAAATTTCTTTAAGGTTTGTTGAAAAAAACCCGGGCTGGTTCCTTTTTGCCCCCATTTCTAAAAAAAGGGGGTTTTATTAATTTAAGGGTTCCAACTTTATTTTTCTTATAAATGTTTTTTGTTTCAGATTATTAATTATTTTCCCTTTTTATTTTTTATTTTAAATTTATAACTATGTCCGGAAAAATTCCAAGGTATGAAGGAAAAGGCCCTGCCTTTTTTTTAGGGTGTTTGGGAAAACCAAAAGTGGGGGGGTCCCCCCGGGCCTGTCAGTGTGTAAATTATAAAAAACTTCTACCCAAGGGGGTTTTAATTTAATTTTTAAAAAATTAATTAATTCCATAATCACCCTGCCCCCCTTTTAAAATCCACCTTTAACCCTGTGGGTCACCCACCCTTTTATTTTCCTTTCCCTTTTTAATTTAATGCGTCCCACCCCCGGGGAATTTTTTGGGGGGAAAAATTGAAAAAGGTAATTTTGATCTTGGGGGGTTTGAAATTTTAAATATTTATGTTGGTTGGGGATTTTTTTGGGGGTTTTATACCCCCCCTTACCCCTTTTCCCCAAGCTTTTGTTTCCCCCAAAGGAATCATTTTCCCAACACATCAATTCCCCTTATTTTCCCCACTTAAAAATTGAAAACCCATTTTTCAGGGCCTAAATTTTATTAAACGTATCCCCCCAGACTTTCCCTTCCCCCCTTCCCCTGCCCCCCCCCCCCTTGTAGTTTAAACCCCTTTTCCAAATAATCTTTAGTCTTCCCAATTTCTTTAAATTATTATACTTATTTTGATTAATTTTAAATTATTAATTCCCCGGGAAAAATGAAAAGGGAAAAAAACCTTTTTGGGAATCAAATTAGGGGCTTTAAAATTAAATAAAATAATAAAAAAAAATAAAAAATTAATTTAAAAGGGAAAACTGAAAGATCAATTTAAAAATAAAAAGGAAAAACATTTTGCAACAGATTCCAAGCTATAGGAAGTAGTACAGATCCTTGTAACATGTCATTTAAAACATCTACAACAGCACCCCACATCCTGGACTTCTTAAAAGCACTATGCTGGTAAGTTTAACATATCATATAAAACATCTACAATAGTGCCATCACATTGAAGTCTATGAAAGGTACTGCAGCTCACTATAACACAATAAAAATCCCTAAAAACCTCACCCTATAGGTGGAAACTGCAGCTCACTATAACACAACAGCACCACTACATTGCAGGCTATAGGTGGTACTGCAGCTCACTATAACACCCCAGCCCATTACCTGCAGGTTAAAAGGGGGTTTACGGCGCTCACAAAACACAAACAGCACCACTAAAATTTGCGGGCAAAGGGGTGGTCCCGCAGTCACTAAAAACACAACACCACACTACACTCAAAAAATGGTTTTAACTGCAGCCCAAAACACAACAGCCCCACTACACCAGGCAATAGGGGAAAGCAGTCACAAACAACACAAAGAAAAAAACCCCAAAAGCAGGAATGGGTACTGCAGCGACTAACAACCAAAAAGGCCCTCCCTGGGAAAGGGGGGGGCCCGGGCCCCGGGGCATTCCTTTTAAACCCAACCCAACCCGGGTTTAAATGGGTCCAGGGGCCGGTAAACCCCAAACAACCCCGGGGCGGCCCCGGGGGAGTGGGGGCCCGCCCCCCGGGGGGCACTCTACCCCCGCCCGGGCTACCCCTTTTAATGCCGCTCCTGGGCCCCCGGCATTGAACTTAACGAGCTTTCAAGGAAAGCGCGGGGCCCGAGGTAAAACGGAGCGCCGATCGTTTTCCGCTCTGCTATTTCCCCCTCCCTCCTAAATCCCCTTGGGGCGGCGCGGTGACTCACATCACCGGGCCACCCCGCTAAAGGAAGAATGCTGCACCCGGGGCAATGGGGGGGGAAAGGGACTGAGGTGAGTAAACGTTTCTTTTTTTTTTACCTCCCCCAAGCCTCCTTTTAAAAAAACCCCCCTAAGCCGCCTGTTATAAAAAAAAAGGGGGTTTTTCAAAATTTTTTCCCCCTAACCGGCCGAAACCCCCTTAACCCTTTCCCTTTATACCCCCATAACCTGCCGTATCCCCCGGGGCCCCCTTTTTAAACCCCTAAGCCCCCTTTTTAAAAACCCCCCAACCCCTTTTTACCCCCCTAAGCCCCCCTGTTTTCCCCCAAGCCGCCGGAAATACCCCCTAAGCCTCCCGTATCCCCCCCTTAACCCCTTGCCGTAACCCCCCAAGCCTGCCTATTTTCCCCCTAAGGCCCTTTTTAAACCCCCTTTGCCACCTGTATACCCCCCAAAAGGCCACCTGAAAAAAACCCCCCTAAGCCTCCTTAAACCCCCCAAAGGCCGCCTTATACCCCCAAAGGGCCCCGAAAAACCCCAAAAAACCTCCCGAAACCCCCCAAAAGCCTTCCCCTATATCCCCCCCAAGGGCCCCTTTTACCCCCTAAGCCTCCATTCCCCCCTCCCCCTGTAAAAACCCCGCCCCATACCCCCAAACCTGAAAACCCGCCCTAAGCCTACCTGAAAAACCCCCAAAAAACCACCTGTTTTCCCCCCAAAAAGGGCCGCCTGTATACCCCCCCAAAAGCCTACCTGTATACCCCAAAGCTTCCCTGTAAAAACCCCCCATAGCCGGCCCTTAAACCCCCCCGCTTGCCTTTTTTACCCCCCCAAGTTTTCCTTTATACCCCCCTACCCGCTTTAAGCCCCCTACCGGGCCTAGTTTACCCCCAGCCTCCCTTCAAAGCCCCCTAAAGGCTGCCTATATACTTTGGGTCTGCCTTCCTAAAAACCCCTTTATACTACCGGGGAAGCCTGTCTGCCTATATACCCCCCTAAAGTTTCCCTTACCTTTTATGGCCCCTCTACCCCACCTAACCCCTTCCCTTGAAATTTTTTCCCTTTTAGCAACCTTTAAACCCGCCTGCCTATAGGGGTTCAAAAAACTCTTTTGGGGTACCAAAACCCCTTCCTTTTTTGGGGCCCCATATACCCAAAAAAAAATCAAAACCCTCCTCCTAAAGGGGCCCCCCAAATAGCCAGGGGGGGGGGGTTTGGGAAAAATTAAGGATTCTAAGCCCTTTGTGTCAAAAAAACGTCACCTGTGAGTCAAAAATTTAACTACACTGTAATCACTTATAGTCAACAGACCTGTGTAAAAGGGTTTTTCTACCACTAAATGGCCCACTGTAGGGTGGTTAAAATACAGTCTACAAACCTGTGTAATTTGGGTGCCTCCCACTATAGGCACTGTATGGCTTTAACATTGGTTTTTGTTTTTACGATCATTAATAGTGAGAAGGGGAATTATTCAGTCACTATGTTAATTTTTTGGCCCATTTTTCCTTCGGTAAAATCCCCCCTATGTATATTTTATTGGTAATTTTTTTTTTGGGTTTATAGGGGGATTTGTTTGGTAGCAATAAAATAGGGGAAAATGCATTGGGGGTATTTACCCCTTGTATTATCCATATTTTTCTAACAGCATGCCCTTTGGTACTTTGGCCCTTTTCGGTGGGGGTGGCGGGGGGGGGGGTTTGGGGCCCCAAACCAAAAAAGTTTTTTTGGGGGCCCGGCTTTTTTTAGTTACCCCCCTGCGGGGGATAAATTGCCCATCTAAAAGACCCAACACGTTTTTTTCTTAAAAAATCCCCGTTGCTGAAAAGGGGGTTTTGGGCGCCCCAAATCCCTGATACATCCCTTTGCAGAGAAACACCCCCAAAGCAGATTTTTCCAAACCCCAAATGTTCACAGTGGGGAGGTGTTCTTTGGATGCAACTCAGCATTCTCTCTCCTCCAAACACGACGAGTTGTGTTTCTACCAAACAGTTCTACTTTGGTTTCATCTGACCATATGACATTCTCCCAGCACTCTTCTGGATCATCCAAATCCAGAAACTTAAGACAGGCCCGGACATGTACTGGCTTAAGCAGGGGGACATGTCTGGCACTGGAGGATCTGAGTCCCTGGTGGCATAGTGTGTTACTGATGGTAGCCTTTTTTACGTTGGTCCCAACTCTCTACAGGTTATTCACTAGGTCCCCCCGTGTGGTTCTGGGATTTTTGCTCACCGTTCTTGTGATTATTTTGACCCCACGGGGTGAGATCTTGAGTGGAGCCCCAGATCGAGGGAGATTATCAGTGGTCTTGTATGTCTTCCATTTTCTAATTATGGCTCCCACAGTTGATTTCTTCACACCAAGTTGCTTGCCTATTGCAGATTTAGTCTTCCCAGCCTGGTGCAGGGCTACAATTTTGTTTCTGGTGTCCTTCAACAGCTCTTTGGTCTTCACCATAGTGGAGTTTGGAGTGTGACTGTTTGAGGTTGTGGACGGGTGTCTTTTATACTGATAACAAGTTCAAACAGGTGCTATTACTACAGGTAATGAGTGGAGGACAGAGGAGCCTCTTAAAAAAGAAGTTACAGGTCTGTGCGAGCCAGAAATCTTGCTTGTTTGTAGGTGACCAAATACTTATTTTCCACCATAATTTGCAAATAAATTCTTTCCAAATCAGACAATATGAATTTCGGGATCTGTTTTCACATTTTGCCTCTCATAGTTGAGGTCTACCTATGATGTCAATTACAGACCTCTCTCATCTTTTTTAAGGGGGAGAACTTGCACAATTGGTGGCTGACTAAATACATTTTTTCAACTACACATACAGGTAGAAACCTTATGACTGAATGGCATAAAATAAACGTAAGAAAAGATATAATGCAACAAAAACAAATACACTTCAGCTCTGATGGTCTCCTTAGCTGCACCGTTATGGCATGTTAACATAGTGGATTTTTCTGTTGGCATACCGTACAGATATTTTACCATGGAGTTCACTGTTGTATGCCCCAGTTTTTGGGAGAAGATTTATAGGGCTATTCCTCATCCTCGCTAACACACACAGTTTTCATGTTGAAACTACAGTACATCCAGAATAGACATATCATTTATTTTTCACCTATAAACTACAGCATTGATTCCTATTAGAAATAATGGAAGGCGGTCTATTGGCGGCATCCATGCAGACTTCACTATAGATTCTATTACAAAATCCACATGAAAAAATTTTCATTGTTGCATTCCACGAATTTTACATTTTTTATTTTTACAACATTACTGCTTAATTTTTGCAGGATGAGTTGTATTTTTAAAGAGAACCTGTCACATAGTTTATGCTCCCTTGCTGAGGACAGCACGAGCTAGTGACAGACATGCTGTTTCCAGCGCTGTGTCCCTTATTCTGCAAGGTGCAGCAGTTTTCAGTCTCTGCAAGAAAAAAGTCATGTTAATTCATGACCTGTCCACCCGTGGCTAGCCCTGCCCACCTACAATCTATTCATAGTTTTCTACCTATCAAAGTAGTAGGTTGAATCAGCATAGCAAACGAAAGGGAATTTGTTTTAAATGTCTGTCACTATTTCCTGTCACCAAGGAAAGTTTAAATGTAGATGTGATCAATTAACTTATGTTCTGAAATGCGTGAGCAAGTCTTTCACATGTTTTTTTCCCTGAAGTACCGTATATACTCGAGTATAAGCCGAGTTTTTCAGCACAAAAAATGTGCTGAAAAACCCTCCCTCGGCTTATACTCGAGTCACTGTCGGCACTCAGGCGCTGCGATGGCCCGAGTGCTGACAGGGACGCTTCAGTTATATGCGACTCCTCACGGAGCGCATATAACTGAAGGCTGAGCACGGCTGACAGTGTCCAGGCGCTGCGCTGGCCCGGGCACTCTCCGTCATCTCTTCCCCTGCATGCGACTCCTCCGGAGCGCACACAGGTGAAGAGATACCACTGCGGGGCACAGAGCGAGCGCTCCGTGCTCCGCATGTGGACTCCGGGCGGCCGCAAACTCTCCGGAGCGGCCACGGCTGTCCGGAGCTCCTCCCGCACAGGCAGCGTGCAAGTGCATCACGCTGCGTGCGCGGCCTGATGACGTCACCCGCCTGTGCCGGGAAGAGCGCGCGGGACGAACAGCGACGGAGGCCGGCCAGTGAGGGAGAACGGAGCCGCGGGGATCCTGGTAAGTGATTTTTTTTTGTTTTAAAACGTTGCCTACACCTGCCTATACCTGTCTAGTACTGCCTATTGCTGCCTAGTACTGCCTATAGCCTGCCTATACCTGCCTAGTACTACCTATACCTGCCTAGTACTGCCTATAGCCTACCTATACCTGCCTAGTACTACCTATACCTGCCTAGTACTGCCTATAGCCTACCTATACCTGCCTAGTACTACCTATACCTGCCTAGTACTGCCTATAAGCCTACCTATACCTGCCTAGTACTACCTATACCTGCCTAGTACTGCCTATAGCCTACCTATACCTGCCTAGTACTACCTATACCTGCCTAGTACTGCCTATAAGCCTACCTATACCTGCCTAGTACTACCTATACCTGCCTAGTACTGCCTATAAGCCTACCTATACCTGCCTAGTAACTGCCTATACCATGCCTATACTGCCTATAAGCCTACCTTATACCTGCCTAGTACTGCCTATAAGACACCTATACCTGCCTAGTACTTACCTATTCCTGACTAGTACTGCCTATACCTGCCTAGTACTAACCTATAGCCTACCTATACCTGCCTAGTACTATGGGGGACATATAGCTGCCTATACCAGCCTATGGGGGACATTAAACTGCCTATACCAGCCTATGGGGGACATTAAACTGCCTATATCTGCTTATGGGGGACATTAAACTGCCTATACCTGCCTATGGGGGACATTAAATTGCCTATGTAATTTTATTGGTATCTATTTTTATTTTTAAAATTCACCAGTAGCCGCTGCGTTTTCCACCCTAGGCTTATAACCTCAGATAATAAGCTTCCCCATTTTTTTGTGGCAAAAGTAGGTGCCTCGGCTTATACTCGGGTCGGCTTATACTCGAGTATATACGGTACCTTTTTCTTGGACTCTATTCATTATCTCATATGGGAATTTGCTCACTTGCAGCTTCTTGGCTTGTTCTAAGATTATTTTTTTTAAACTGAAAATTTTTATTATGATTTTTCACACAGAAATAAGTAATCATTGGCAGTAAGTAAACTGGAAGTGAAGGTAATCCAGCACCCATGGACACAGGATTGAGTTCGTGGAAAGCAAGGTTCACTCTTTATTGAAAACTTCTTAAAAGCATGGTTAAAAACATCCAAACATGCGAATATAAGTTTACGCATTTCAGGCTAGATCTTCAGCCCTTAATTGTAACATACTCTGAACATACAACAGATTTTCTTATATATCCACCCAGGAAGTACAATATCCCTAAAAAACGCCAGAATTTTTTCGAGGACGAGGAAACGCACGCGGAGGGAGGGGGGGGAAACATCAGAGGTCACACACCAGGACTTTATGTCAGGAACTCAATCAGGACCCCAACTTACTGAGACCCCCTCCCCACTACAGAGATCATGGACAATAGCCATGGAGAATATCCAGTTTCTAATGTATTAAATTTGTCTGCAAGCCATCTCTCACCAAGCCGCAATTACCTTATGGGGGGTTGCTCCAGCCCTGGATGCTCTAGGTGCGGGGAGGGCACGGCTAATTTATACCACTGTTTCTGGACATGCCCGGTGATTCAGATATTTTGGAACCGTATTCATCAATTCCTTATCACCAACACTCATTTCAACATCACCTTAACGCCTTTTTGGACTAATTTTGGCGAGTTAAGGGAACAAAATCTAAATATCCCAATACATGCTAAACGTCTCATATATTGCATATCCGCGGCAGCGCGAAAAACCATATTACATACATGGATTGGTCCTACCCTACCCTCCTTACGCCTATTTTTGGAGAAATTAA
This sequence comes from Phyllomedusa bahiana, assembly GCA_025379985.1. NCBI lineage: Eukaryota > Metazoa > Chordata > Amphibia > Anura > Hylidae > Phyllomedusa > Phyllomedusa bahiana. The sequence continues at coordinate 23,501 of JAODAL010007841.1, read as the reverse complement.
CCTTAATCCTGCGCATGGACTGGGTGGAAGCGTCACTTCAGAAAGAGACTACGGTAGAGCAGTTCTTTTTAGTTTGGCAGCCCATTATAAGCATACTACCAGACCACATGAGAGACCGTATTCGGTCATGTTTCAACTCTACCACGTGGTTTCTGAGTCAATCACAAGATGGTCAAAATCCTGGCTAATATTTAAATACTCTACTAGACACCATTACCCAATCGAAGATAGGTGGTGAATCCTGAGTGACAGGACGGTAGATCCCCCACGCATCCACGTACCCTCCCCTCTCCCCACCCCCCTCCCTTTTTTTTTTGTTTGTTTATTGTTGTTGATTGGACTGCCGCCCCCAGTCGGTACGGCAGTGAGTTTAATTCTTGTTGCCCCAGATGGGAATGGAAATTCAAATATTGTAACCGTTATGAATGGCGACTTCTGATTTGATATCACGACCAGGGCCGCCAACAGAAATTTCAGGGCCCAACACTGAAGCACCTGGCCCCCCCTGTAAACCCCGCCCCCATCAACCCGATCGCCCCGCCGCCAGCAAAAAAAACGGCCTCTCGACATAAATGCGCCCCTTTTACCACATAATACAGTGTGCAAAAAGAACTGTATTGTGTATACAATATCAAGTGAGTCGCATATCTGTCTGTCTCACATATCATAGACACAGGGCTAAGTAGCTCCATCCATATCCATCCACCACCAGCCCCATACAATATCCCCTCCACCCACATACAATATCCACTCCATATTTCCCTTGGTCACGCACCTCACCACCTTCTAAAATACATACCAGCAAGAAAGTAAAAGTCTAACTCCTATCACAGGGTCAATCAGGGACACATGTACGCTGGCATTATACCGGCGCTGATATAACCTACAACACCACCATATATAGATCACATAGAGGTCAGACACCAGCTCAGGTATAACCCACAACACCGCCATATAGAGACCACATAGAGGTCAGACACCAGCTCAGGTATAACCTACAACACCGCCATATGAGACCACATAGAGGTCAGACACCAGCTCAGGTCCATCAACATTACAGTGAATACAGCACTGATCCAATATAGAAGTAAAATAACCCCTGAAATCAGGGACTCACCGGAGACGTCTTATCTGAGGAGTCGTTCTCTTCTCTCATGAGTCATTCTTATTCCCTTTTCTTCTGCATCCGTTCCACACCACCATGAGGACTTGTCCCGGCCACAACTCATCCCTGCAGAAATTACACACAAATATCTTAGAATCCTCAATTTTCAAGCATTTCTTTACCTATTCCCACCTCTGTGCAAACTACCAGGGGTGGGAGAGAAAGGTACAAGCCCATAACTTAGAGGTCTAGTATTCCAAAGGGGTTGGAGGGTGGGGAGAGGACTAACCCCCTGAAGATTATGCTACAACTATGGGCTGCTCCCCTAACAATTATATTACCAGATAGGTAGACAAGACCCTAGGTAGGTTGGCAAATGGGCAAGGCCCCAGGTAATTAGATAGGCCCTATTTAGGTAGGTAGACACCCGCCGGATAAGTTGGTAGGCCGGCCACCCGGTTAGGTTGGTGGGTTTCCTAGCCATGAGTCCCCTTTAGTTTGTAGGCGGTCAGGGCCCTCCTTTAGAGGTTAGGTTGAGTCAGGGCCCTCCTTTAGATGTTAGGCAGCCAGGGCCCCCTTTAGATATAGGCAGCCAGGGCCCCCTTAGATATAGGCAGCCAGGGCCCCCTTTAGATATAGGCAGCCAGGGCCCCCTTTAGTTATAGGTAGCCAGGGCCCCCTTTAGATATAGGTAGCCTCAGGGCCCCATTTAGTTATAGGCAGACAGGGAACACTTTAGATATAGGCAGACAGGGTCCCCTTTAGATCTAGGTATCCTCAGGGCCCCCTTTAGATATAGGTAGCCTCAGGGCCCCCTTTAGTTATAGGTAGCAAGGGCCCCCTTTAGATATAGGTAGCAGGGTCCCCTTTAGATATAGGCAGCCAGGGCCCCCTTTAGTTATAGGCAGCCAGGGTCCCCTTTAGATATAGGCAGCCAGGGCCCCCTTTAGTTATAGGCAGCCAGGGACCCCTTTAGATATAGGTAGCCTCAGGGCCCCCTTTAGATATAGGTAGCCAGGGCCCCCTTTAGATATAGGTAGCAGGGCCCCTTTTAGATGTAGGTAGCCAGGGCCCCCCTTTAGATATAGGTAGCCAGGGCCCCCTTTAGATATAGGTAGCAAGGGCCCCCTTTAGATGTAGGTAGCAGGGCCCCCTTTAGATATAGGCAGCCAGGGCCCGCTTATATATAAAAAAAACAAAAAAACAAAAGAACCACTTACCTGACTCTCGCTCCGGCTCCCGCCGCTCCTTGCTTCCACGGTCTCCTACTGCGGCGCTGCATAGGCGGCGCAGTGAAGTGACGTCACCGCGCCGCCTACGTCAGCAGTAGGGGCCGGCGCCCGGCAGGCTGAAGGCCTAGCGCTTTCAGCCTGCCAGGGAGATCAGCGGAGCGCAGCGCTAGTGGCGCTGTGCTCTGCTGACACCGCGCAGCCCCAGGAGTCCGGGACATGAGTCCCCAACTCCCGGGCCGGTCTCTGGGCGCTCGGGACGCAGGTCCCGGGCGTTCAGGGACCGGATGCGCGGCCAGGCCCCGGGGAGCGACGGCACTGCCTCCGGGGCCCCCAGCAACTCAGGGCCCACACTGTGGGCCAGGCGGAGCCTGGTTCGGCGGCTGGGCCGCCGGGCCCCACTCTGCCGTGAGGAATAAGGGGGCCCGCTTGCCGCAGGCCCCCTTATTCCACCGGGCCCCATACGGGAGTACTGGTTGTACCCCCTGTATGGCGGCCCTGATCACGACTGCCTTTAATACCTTGATATAGATCACATTTACTATCTGTCATTATTTCGTCATACTTATGGCTCAAGGTATCATCTCGGACTGAGACGGCAATGAGAAGAAACACTGAACAATGATCCGGAAAGGCATCCCGACTGTTACTATTACTATTAACGTTATTACTAAGTTAGAATGGCCGTTCAGATATCTGTACTGTTGAATAATATTGATAATACTTTGCACTGTTTAAGACTGCCTTTTACATCTTCTGATGTTCCCTACCCTCTCCCCCTCTCCCCTCCCTGATCCATCACCCCTACCCTCTCCTACCTCCCTTCCCTTCCCCAGTTACATGTGTTTGGAAAAATTTGGTGACAAAAGTTTAATAAAAACATTTTGGAAAAAAAAAAAATTGTCTGCAAGCATTTTATCAAAAGATCAGATTAATGTCCTTAGCAGAGGTCTGGGATATGTCCCTGCTACAGACTTTTATGAGACCATCAAAGATGTAAATTATTTTGTGAGACTTCAAGAAACATTTTTTTGAAGATAAATCAGAAGCCCATAATAAAGATGTAACTGAGGTTAAGGAATTTTTTCCACGAGGTTTAAAGTTTGCTGAACAGAGATCCATATTGGCATTAGAGGAGTTAGATGAGGATCATGGTCTTACTACTAACATTACCACATAGGATGTAAATCTGCAATATATTAGGAATAGGGATTTTTACCCGGTAAATTCGAGAACCGCATCCATGGAGGATTTTAAATTTTTAGTGGAGCGGGAGCTCAGAGATTTACACCTTAAACACACCAAGAGCCGTAGTAATCTAACCTTAGGGGAATCACAGGCGTTGAAAGATTTAGAATCTAACCCATATCTCATTATACGTGCATCAGACAAAGGAGGAACTATAACAGTATTAGATAGAGATCTTTATTCTAGAGAAGTTAACAACATGCTAAATATAGATACTGTATATAGAAAACTCACAACAGATCCCACAAAATGTTTTTCCAATAAAGTAAACAAACTGTTACAAGAAGGTTTCACTATGGAAGTACTTACAGCCAAACAGAGGGAAGATATGACAGTAAAATTTCCCAGGACCCCAATATTCCACGCGTTACCCAAGGTACATAAAGGGATCTTCCCGCCATTCAACCCCAATTCCATCGGGCCTGCCTTCTCCAGCTTGCATGTCCGGGGCTCCTTCGCAAGATGATACCTATGAGTTAGGTGAAACAAGAGAAGGTCACCTGTTGGATTACAAGAAACTGGCCATGGAAGTAGCACAATTTATCTTGCCAGACATACAAGCCACGCTGGCCGCCACGGTCTCCTCCTCTCTCCTGCAACTCCAAGCTGATCTTAAAATGCAAGACCAGAGAATCGATGAGGCAGAAGAGCGAATTTAATCGTTGGAGGATGACAACGAGATGCACTATTCAAAGATCAAGGATCTAATGCATGAGAACAAACAGCTATGGAGCAAAGTAGAGGACCTGGAGAACAGGTCAAGGAGAAATAACTTAAGGATCGTCGGTTTGCCTGAATCAATACCACATACAGAGCTGTTATCCATCTGCGAGACAGAGTTACCCAAAGCACTTCAGATTCAGCATTTGTGCAAGGTGGAGAGAGCGCACAGATTGGGTTCTGACCGCAGAGAGCAAAGAGGCAGGGAAGTGTTGCCCGAAGAGAACGACCGCGACAAGTAATTGCTAAATTCCTAGATTTCACGGACAAAACTGCCATAATCCGTGCATTCAAGCGACACAACTCCCCAGTGATACTCAGAGGCTCCAAAATACTTGTTTTTGAGGATTTTTCGGCGGAGGTGGTTCGTAAGAGAAAGGCATTCTCCGGCATCTGCACAGATCTTTACCACAAGAAGATAAGATTCGCTCTACTGTTCCCGGCTATCTTAAAGATATTTCATAGGATTGGCAACACCTCTACGTACTATTCTCCGGAGGAAGCGAGAAGCTATCTACATCAGAGACAATCGGCGGATAAAAGCTCTCCAAGACTGTCTCCAATCAGGTCAACTAGATCTCCGTCTCCGCAAAAGAGACAATCATCAAGAGCTTCGGCATCAGGACTGACGGCGGGGCTCCAGGAACAGGAAAAGGGAGCAAGTGCTGGTTCTCCAACTAGGAGATTACTGCCGGAGACTCCGCTACATGCAACGTGAAAAGAAGATATATATCCTTTGCTAAATTCTCCAGGGACAAGGGGACTTTTCTACCAGTCGGTTAAATGCTTTACTTGTTCATAGAGTTGGGGAGTGGGGGTGGGGATTGAAAATTCTTTTGTTCCCTAGGTAAAGGGAGAGGGGTGGTAGGATCTACCAAGAGGTTGAAATTGGGTTGCTCACAATGTTGGAAAAAAGAGGAGTCCAGATATTGAAGTTACGGTTTCTGTTTGCTGTTAGGATTTTAGTTCAGGTGGGGGGAAAGGAAGTTTCGAGCCTAATAAACAAGGAAATGGATAGTTTTAATTCATCATGGGCATTGAGGAGAAGGGAGCTCGGCAGGAGGTCACCCAGGTGGAGAGGGAGGATCGGGAGTTTTCCAGATACAAGGTTAGCCAGGAATTGAAAGCGGGTGGGACAAAATTAACATGAAGATTATATCTTGGAACATTAAGGGGTTAAATTCCCCTAACAAGCGAAGAAAGGTACTAAGGCACTTGCAGAAACTCAAAGGGGACCTGGTTTTACTTCAAGAAACACACCTGAATGCGGAAGATATGGCTAGGATGCAAAAAATGTGGGTGGGAGAAGTGGTGGGAGCCCCAGCAATGAACAAAAAAGGAGGTGTCATGTTTCTCCTAAATAGAAACTCACAATGTACTGTGGTCTCCTCAAACCTTGTCTCAGAGGGGAGAATCCTCCAGGTTACTTTGGATACCCCCTCAGGGAGGTTAAGCATTTATAATGTATATGCACCCACAACGCAGGACGTAGCTTTTGTCCAAACATTGGAAGCAGCTGTCCTCCAGGATAGGGAGCCACAAGTAATAGTTGCAGGGGATTTCAATGGGGTCATGTGTAATAGAGAAGATAGGAAAAGGGCAGACCTGAGGAAGGATTGTCTAGGGTGGAAGGGGAGAGATTCATTGTCACGGGTGACTCTGGACCTGGGCTTGACGGATTGTTGGAGACATGGAAACCCGGAGGGAAGGGAATTCACCTTTTATTCTTATCCTCAGAATTTCTGGTCAAGAATAGACTACTTCTTCTTGAATGATAGAACGATGGGCAAATGGGTAGACTCTAGTATCCTAGATATTGTAATCTCTGACCACGCCCCAATCACGCTCACACTCCAGGATACTTTCCCTAAGGGTACCGATATACTCTGGAGACTGCCGGAATTCTTCCTAAAGGAGGAGGGTTGTTATGAGCTGGTGAAAAGCTGGTGGAAGGAGTTCTGTGAAACTAATGCGGGACATAGGGATAACCCCTTTTTGTTTTGGGACACAGCAAAGGCATTCCTGAGGGGGAAGATAATAGCTTATACAGCTCATATCAAAAAGCAGACCAGGGAACGGTTTCAGACAATGACTTCGCGGTTGCGGGACAGTTACACGGCTTTTCTAGGCTCTTTGAAAGAGGAGGATAAACGCAGGTGGATACAGGCGAAGCAGGAGTTTGAGGGATGGCAGGAAAAATTGGACAAAATATACAGTGATCGACAAACCGTTACGTTCTTTAAATTTGGTAACAAATCGGGGAAACTTTTAGCAAACATGGCCAAAGGAAAAAGGAAAGCAACTATAATTCATGGGATCAAGGACCGCAGGGGGACCAGACATACAGACCCAAAACAAATAAATACAGTGTTTAAGGAGTACTAAGAGGATCTATATAGGAAGGGTCACCCAGTATCAGATCAGGCCCAAACAAGCTTTTTATATAAGCTGAAATTGCTGGCATTGTCGGAGGAGGACTTGGGCTACCTTAATGCGCCCGTAGAGTTGGAGGAGTTGATGTGCACGATTAAAGGTATTCCAAATAGTAAAGCTCCGGGTCCGGATGGCATTACGGGGGCTTTAACAAACTTTTAGGCCATGATATAGGGGAGGTGCTTATCCAGGTATTTGAGGAGATCTTGGATGATAAAAGAGGGTGATGTCTTCGTCAAACACAGCCCATTTCAGGTGTTACACAAGGAGGGGAAGATCCCGGATTGTCCTAGCTCCTATAGGCCGATTTCATTAATCAATGTCGATATTAAAATATTTTCCAAATTGTTGGCAAACAGACTTGCAGCTGTATTGCCCAAATTAGTGGGTCACAACCAAAATGGATTCATAAAAGGAAGGTCGGGGGTGGTTAATATCAGAACAGAATTAGCGGTATTGGACAGTTTGGAGGGAAAGGAAGACAATCAAGGATGCCCAGCTCTATTTGCCGTGGACGCCGAAAAAGGCGTTTGACAATGTGAAATGGTCTTGGGTATATATGGTCATGGCCAAAATGAACATACAAGGGAACTTTAGGGCTTTTACTGAGGCTTTATATGACCAACCGATGGCAAGAGTAAACACTCCTAGTTTCCTCTCAGATCCTATTCGACTTTCCCCACTACTATTTAATATTGCACTGGAACCAGTCATTAGATATTTAGTCTCTTCCGATATCTTTGAAGGAATAAAAGTGGGCAAAAAGGAGGTCAAGTTATGCTGCTTTGCAGATGACATGATGCTTTTCCTGAATTCACCAAAGGATCATCTGGGTAAGGTAATTGCATTTCTGAATCAAGTGGGACCCCTTAGTGGATATAAAATCAACATATCTAAAAGTCAGCTGCTTTTTTTAGGGGACCATGGAGAAGGGGTACAGTTAAGAGGGGAGGTTCAGGTGGTCTCTTCCTCCTTGACATATTTGGGGATAAGAATAGGAAGAAAGAACTCTTATTTATATCAATTGAACTATAGGCCCTTGTTAGATAAAATACTAGGAGAGTTGAAAAGGTGGAGTACATTACCGTTATCATTATTTGGTAGGGCGCAGCTGATAAAAATTATAAGCTTTGCTCGCTTATTGTATCCCTTGCAAAATTTGCCCATTCATCTGAAACATACGGATGTAAACAGGTTACAATCCGCATTTGTAAAATTTTTGTGGAATTCCAAGAGGCCTAGGATTTCATATAAAAAGCTTAGTTTATCCAAGTTGGACGGGGGTTTGAACCTTCCCAACATTAGAATTATTATTATTATTATTATTATTTATTTTAGAGCGCCATTAATTCCAGGGCGCTGTACATTTAAGGGGAATTACATACATAACAAATATTGAACAAATACAATGGGGACAAAAATGACTAGTAACTGAAACAGAGGGGAAGGAGGACACTCCCCCGGGGGTTAAAAATCACAAGGAAAAGGGGAGAGAAAAAAGGGGTGGGGGGCGGGACATGCTTCCCGATGTATGGTGGGGGGGTTTTTTTGGGGGTTGTGGGTTTCCCCCGAAAAATGGGTTTTTTCCATTGTTTTTTAAAAACGGGTGAAATTTGGGGAAGAGTCGGGATGTTTTGGGGTTAAATGATTCCCAAAGGAAAAGGGTGAAACAGGGGAGAAGTTTTGGGAAAGAGGGTTTATGTGAGGACTGTTTGGAGAGGGGGGCGGGGAAAAGGCCTGTGAGGAGGGGAAGACTTGCGTGGGGGGGAAGGTATCGGGAAAATTTGGGCCCAGAAAAGGGTTGGGGGGGAGAGGTTAGGGAGAGCCTTTTGGGTTAGGGTTAGAAAATTTTGAACAAATGGGTTGGGGCAAGGGGCAGCCACGTAAAAGGGGTTTGGCAGAGGGGAGAGGCAGGGGAAGTAGCGGGGGAGAGAGGGGGAATAAACCGGGCAGCAGAGTTTTGGATGGATTGGGGGGGAGCGGGGGGTGTAGCTGGGAGGGCCGCAGAGAAAAAAAATTTTTGCATATCAAGGGGGGGGAAATGACGGGGGGCCGTGGACTGGGCTTTTTAAAGTAGGGGCAGAGTTGGGAAATTTGGCGGATGCTGAAATATTTTTCAGGTGGAGGCGGCAGGAGGGGGGAGGGCTTGGATGTGTTTTTAAAGGAAAAAAAGAGAAGTAAAAGGGGTTTATCCCAGAAAGGGGGACTTGTGGAACCTGGTGAGAGGGTGGTGGGCAAAAAACAGTTAATGAGAGATCATTGGGGGGGTAGAGGGGCCCGGGGGAAAAATGATAAATTCTGTTTTATCTAAAATTTTTGGTTTTTAAGCGACGGGAGGAGAAGAAGGGGGGGAAATGGATGATGGGATTTTGGGATCCGGGAGTGAAGGGGTTAATGTCAAGGACCCGAGAAAAAAAAGCGGGGGGGCGTCCGGAAACCAGGGGGTATTAAAGCCTTTCGGGCAAATAAACCGGAACCCAAACCCCAAGAGGGGGGAGATAAGGGAAGGGGAGGGGCCCGGGAACAACCCCTGAAACCCCAAAACAGAGAGGGGGGGGAGGAGGGGGGGGTGCAGGAGGAGAGACACTGAATGTCCTTCAGAGGGGTAAAAAGAGACCCAAAGGAGGGGGCCGGGCCGTGATCCCGGGGGGAATAGGGGGTTTTTGAGCGGGGAGGGAGGGGGCCGACAGGGGTAAAAAGGCAGAGGACAGGTCTGGAGGAGAAGGACGGAGTATGGCGTGGGTTTTAGCATTAAATGGGTCGTTTTTGACCTTTGTTGGGGAAAGTTTCAGGGGAAAGGGGTTTGGGGCCGGAACCCTGATTGGGGGGGGTAAAGGGAGAGATTTTGGAGGAAGGTGGGGGGGACACCCTGAAGTAGACGTGCTGCTCGAGGAGTTTGGATAAAAAGGGGGGCAGTGGGGGGGCGATAGTTGGACAGTGAGGGGGGGGGGGGGGGGGGGGGGTCGAGAGAGGGTTTTTTTGGGGGATAGGTGTAAATGGTGCGTGTTTAAGAGGGGAAGGGAAGATCCAGGGGTTTTAATGATAGATTGAAAAGATGGGGGGGAGGGCTGGGAAAATAACAGGGGCTGAGGTTTGGGATGAGGTGGGATGGCAGGGGGTCAATTTAAGGTAGTAGGTTGGTTTTGGAAACATAAGGGGAAAGGGGTTTATCATGACAAACAGGGGGAAAGCAGCTAGGGGGGAAGTGTTCCCAGGGGACTGTGCCCGGGGTGAGGGGGGGTTTATGGCGATTTAAAAGGTATAAGGGGGGTTATGGGGATAAAGGGTTAAAGGGTTTTTCTCTGAGGGGGTTTGATCTTATTTAAGAAGATTTGCAAAACTTTTCCGCGGATAGGAGAGTTGGGGGGAGGAGGTGCAGGGGGGCAAGAGAGAGTTGAAGGTGTTGAATAAATTTTTTGGGGTTGGGGAGACAAGGAGGTTATGAGAGTGGTGAGAAATTTCCTTTTTTGGCGGTAGTGAGTGCAGATTTAAAATTGTGTTAGCGATTGTTTGTAAGAGGTGGGGTGGGGTGGGTGGGGGCGGTTTTTTCTTCCAGGGGCGTTCAGAAAATTCGGGAAACGCCCCTAAAGTTGTTTTAGGGGAGGCGGGTTGTCCGGGGTTTGTTCGTTGATTTTGGGGGTTCTTTTTGGTGTGAGAGGGGGCGACTGAGTCAAGGGTGGGGGTGTTGTGTTGTTGTAAAAAGGGCAGGGGGCTGTGCCCGGGGTTGTAAGGTGAGGATAGGGTTTTAAAAGAGGGCAAGAGAGCCCAGAGGAGTGCGGGGTTTAAAGGTTTTTTGTGGGTTTCCCTGCGTGGGTGTCTGATAGGGAAACAGGGGGAGCAGGGGGAAAGGGGGGGGGGGAAAGGGAAAATTTTTAGCGGCGTTGGGGCCCCCCATGTGAGGGGCTGGCTAAACGAGAGCAATGGTTTCTCTAACTTACACCTTGAACGGCAGCTAGCTTGCCCAGAGAACCTGGTTGCGCTCTTACATACGGCAGTTAGGGATCTTCCCCTGCATGTTAAACGGAGCGTGGTTCTCAGAGACACTATTGCCACATGGAAGCATGTCAGGAAGCTTTTTCACTTTGCCGGTGCATCTCTCAAAAATTGCTCCCATCTGGGAATTGCCCACATTTCCGGCGGGAAGGGAAAATAAGTTTTCGAAGAATGAGAATAAAAATATAAGAATCGATAGGAACCTAATCAATAGCAGGATAATAGTTCATGACTTTGGCATGAAAATGAAAGAGAAATACGGTTTCAGGGAGGGACAAGTCTTCCAATTTCTGGCAAGTGAGGCCCTTTTGTAAGTCTAAGATTAAAAATTTAGGGGCAGCAGAGACGCCGGGCATATTTGATGATTTGGAAAAGGGGTCAGATCGCTGTGGTTCCATGTCCATGATTTACAGGAGATTATGTGACAGAGTGCTAGCACCAGTTAGGAATCCTGTTTTCTTTTGTGGGAAAGGAGTTGAGAGACGCCGAGATCCAGCAAAAAATCAGAGCAGGGTGGGGGAAAAATAGGGCTTCAAATATTAAAGAAAAATGGAGGGAGATTTTTTTCCGCTTGGCTCACAAAGCCACTTACCGTTTGATCTCCCGTCAGGAATGCCCCTGCGCACTATCTCAGGGAATGTCCCAAAATGTAAGCTACAGAAGGCAGACCTGTTACTGGCATATGGCATTGCCCGAACCAAAGACTATTGGGAGGAAATTCTGTTGCTGATTAGAGAGGTGTGGAATTGGAGGTGGGAGTGATCCATAAGCACGATTTTCATTATATCCTTGCAAACGACAAACAGGACGGGAGAGACTCCAGCTATAATAAATCACAAGGGGTACACACGTTATTACTGGTGGCTAAGAAGTGTATCATAAGACATTGGTTGGAGAGGAGTGTCCCGAAAAGGATGAAGCTATCCTTTGATCAAGAGATTGCTAACCATAGATAGGATTTAGGGGGAAACAAATAAGACTCTTTTTCTGAGAAGTTTTTTAAAAATGGAAGAGTTTTATAGTTAAAACTTTTTCAGATGAAGGTAGGGGGGCTGATGGATCACTTTCGCACTTCTGATTACTACCTCAGGAAAAGTTGGCTGGTTCCCCTTTGGGGAGACTAGAGGTAGGGGATGATACTGACTAGGCAAAGTCTGGTTGGCTAAGATAGGGAAGAAAGGTTTTCAAGAGAGGAATTCCCACACTGGGGAGGGGATTTATCATTTGAATATTCCTTGTGAGGAAGGGTGGTTCATGACATTTTTTGGGGATAATTTTTTTAAATTTTTGGGGTTGCTGGTGGTGGTAGGGAGGGGCTTTATAGGGGTTATTTAAGTTTGGCTCGGTTTATCTTTTAGGATGTTATTATAATTAAATGGAAAGTTTAAGTGTTAACAGAGCATTTAAATGTTAAAATATTGAAGTGTTATCTATATATTGGATGTGATTGTTTGTTAAAGGATGATATTATTTTCTTCTCAAAAAATCATGTTTAAAAAAAAAAGAAAGAAAAAAAAAGGATCTTCCCAATGCCACTGCGCCCTATCATTTCTGGAATAGGGGTTCAATATACGAACATCTTAATACGTGGTTAGATAGGCATCTCCAGCCCTTGGTTCTCAGATCTCCCAGTTCGAGGGAAAGTTTTGAAGTGTATGAACGATGTCGCATGGAGGCCAGATTTCCTTTGGGTCTCGTGTGACATCGTTTTCTCATACACTTCTATCCGCATAATTTGGCGTTAACAGGCACTAGCGTGTCAAATGGATAAATATACTCTATACAGTGAACCATCTTAATACAATATTTTTGTTAGTGACAGAATCCTTCTGGGACACAATTATTTTTCCTTTAGTGACACGTTTTATCTGCAAATACAGGGTTGTCCCATGGGGGCATGTTATTCACCTTCCTTAGCGAATATATTTGTAGCTTGGTGGGAAGAGAAACACATGTACAATGACGATAACCCCTTTGCTGCAGATATTTACTGGTATGTGAGATACATAGACGATACCCTGCTAATTTGGCAGGATCGGTCTTATGTCAGTACCTCTTTTTGTGAATTATTTAAATTCCAATCATGAGAATCTGAAATTCACTTATGAAATGAATTCCAGAGAGATCCAATTTTTGGATCTTAAACTCATGGGTGATCCAGCTAGTGGTAAAATTCATTCGGTAACACACAGAAAACCTATTGCAGGGAATAATATTCTCCATGCCTCAAGCTGCCATCCCAAGCATGTAATAAATAATCTTCCAACAGGGGAATTCATCAGATCTAAAAGGAACTGTAGCAGTTTAGAAGCTTATGAGATAGAGAAGAATATTATTACTAAGAGATTAAAAAGTAGGGGTTACAAAACTTGGCAGATTGAGAGAGGTATTAATAGAGCATCGGAGAGAAATAGGGATGAACTTATTGATACAACAAGGAGGAATTGGACAAAAGATAAGTTTCCAATATGTTTCACTACTGCTTTTAGCAGACAATTTTCTGAGATCACTAAAATCATACAAAAATACTTACCTGTTCTTACCGCAGATCCCACACTCCGGGAGATTTTAAAAGATGGGTGTCAGTACATTTCTAAAAAACCTAGGACCATAGGTAACATAATTTCGCCCAGTATGTTTGTTAACACCCCGGTCCGCAAAAGAGATATGTGGATTGATTTTAAGGGCTCAATCAGATGCGGTACCAGTAGGTGCGGACAATGCAAGTATATGGTCAAATCTGGAAATTTTTAATCTTATGTTACACATAAAAAATATAAAATTCACAGTTTTATGAACTGTCACAGTTCACATGTTGTATATCTGGCTTGGTGCGATCTTTGCAATTTACAATATGTGGGTTGCACCACCAGATGCCTCAATGTGAGGATCAGGGAATATGTATATGATGCAACTCATCCAGGTCCCCGTAAAGTATCTGGAGTTTCTAAACATTTTCAGGACGTACATCATAGCAGTGTGGAACATTTAAAAGTTATGGCAATAGAGTATATAAAAAAACTCATACACGTGGGGGATTGGAGGAAGGTTCTTACTAATAGAGAAGCATATTGGATCCTTACACTTGACACAAGATGTCCATTAGGATTAAACCACAGAACAGATATCATGTATCTATATTAAATGGCACTTCACATATCTCTACAATGTTTTTTTTTTTTTTCCTATACTATACTACATCAAGGTGCCTTATGTTAATGTATTTTTCTTATATACAAGTACTTGATATCTGTGTAGATCTATTATTTGACCTTCATGTATTTGTTGTATATTATAGTTAGTATAACACCATCAGCGCATATGGATATTTAGATATATTAAATGTGTTTAACGCTGCTGGTGTAGATAGGGCGTTTACTGCTTCTGCATTCAAGGAGTTAAACATCAGGTGAAAATACTGATTACTTCCTGGGTGGATATATAAGAAAATCTGTTGTATGTTCAGAGTATTTTTTACGATTAAGGGCTGAAGATCTAGCCTGAAACGCGTAAACTTATATTCGCATGTTTGGATGTTTTTAACCATGCTTTTAAGAAGTTTTCAATAAAGAGTGAACCTTGCTTTCCACGAACTCAATCCTGTGTCCATGGGTGCTGGTTTTACCTTCGTTTCCCCAGTTTACGAGTGCTTTCATCTTCAACCAGGATGATCGTCCGTGCACCATACCAGGATTAATGAGAGTTATATAACCCGTGATATCCGAGGAGTCCGGTGAGCTGTACTCGTTACCTTTTTCTATAATCATCGGCAGTAAGCAGTAACAATATACTATCATGTAGAACAACAGAGAACTAAGATTATTTTTGAGTAGGTTGAATCAGTCGTAAGTGGTCGGGTCTAGCCGCAGATGGGCGCGTCATGAATTAAGTGGACTCTTTTCCTGCAAAGCAGGCTAGAAGCTTCCAGATTTGAGCATTAAATACTCTGAAACTGCTGCATGTTACAGAATAAGGGACACAGCGCTGTAAACAGCATGTCTGACACTAGCTTGTGCTGCCCTCAGCAAGGAGGGCATAACCTATGTGACAGGTACCCTTTTTGGGTACATATAAGTAATTGATTAGCTTGTTAAACTGAAAAACTGTAGGTAAAACTCACATGGAAAGGGACTTGGGAATCTTAGTGTACAGTAAACTTAACTGTAGCAGTCAGTGTCAGGCAGCAGCAGCCAAGGTAAATAGGATTATGAATTTTATTAAAAGGGCCATAGATGGAAATGATGAGAAGATTGTATTTCCATTATACAAAGCCCTACTCAGACTACACAGTTTTGGGCACCACTGCATAAGAAAAACGAAAGGCGAGCAATAAGAATAATAAAATGAATGGGAGGACTACAATACTCAGAAAGATTAGCAAGATTAGGGTTATTTAGTTTAGCGAAAAGACAGCTTTGGGGGGACATAATAAATATGTTTAAATATAACAAAAGTCAATATAGAGATCTCTCCCAAGATTTACTTATACCCAGGACTGTATCTAGAACAAGGGGACATCCTTTGTGTCTAGAGGGAAGAAGGTTTCTACATAAACATAGAAAGGGATTCTTTACTGTTAGCGCGGTGAGACTGTGGAACTCTCTGCCAGAGGAACTTATCATGGTAAATTCACTGACAGAATTCAAAAAGGGTCTGGATGCATTTCTAGAGCGTAATAATATAACAAGTTATAGGATTATGGAGAAGGGTCGTTGGTCCATAGTTTTACAGTGGGTTGTAAAAGTATTCATACCTCATTGAACCTGTCCTGGCTTTTTTTTTGTATAACTGTATTTTTATTGAAGCTTAATATAATAAAGAAACACAAAACAACATGAAGACATGTCTTTCCAAGGTCTACAGCAGGATACATGAGGTACAGAATACATGAGGTACAGAATAATAATAAGGATAATAGAGCATACACCACAGATGTTGCATAAGGAAAACATTGACTTCCTTTACTACCACTTGGTAGGTATAACCACATAGCCACCTTAGGAAGAACAAGACATACATACGACAGACTAGACACATACAAAAGGGAATGGGGGACAAACTATGTATGTGAAGTCCTGTGAAGGGGCCAATTGGCTAATACAAAACATCAATGGGTAACAACTCAAATATCATTGATAACTAAATAGGTATCCCATATAGATCATAAAGAGTAAAAACAATCCACAATATTATTCAAAGTGGCAGTTAAATGTTCCAGAGCCCTTATATATTTAACTTGTTGGAAATAAGACATCTTACTGCAGTCAGAATATATTTGACCTGATTTTTAAACGTTACAGCCACAAACTTAAAAGTATTTTACTGATATTTTTTGTGAGGGCCCTGCCCACATCAGTTTACAATCTAGTTTAGTCAGATTGATCAGCAAGCGTTTGTGAACGAATTTCAAGTCATGCCACAGTTTCTCAGTAGGATATAGGTTTTAAGTTTGAATGGGCTATCTTAGCACATAAATATGCTTTGGATTAATTCCTTCCATTGTAGCTTTGTATGTTTAGGGTCGTTGTCCTGCTGGGAGGTGAACCTATGCCCCAGTCTGAAGTCTTTTGCAGTCTCTTAGCAGATTTTCCTCCAGGATTGCCCTGTATTTAGCTCCATCCATCTTCCTATCAACTCTGACCAGCTTCCCAGTCCTGCTGAGGGAAAGCCTTCCACCACCATGCTTCATGGTGGGGATGGTGTATTTAGGGTAATGTGCAGTGTTGGCTTTCCTCCACACAAAGTGTTTTGCATTTAGACCAAAAAGTTAAACTTTGGTCTTATCTGACCAGAGCACCTTCTGTCACATGCTTGATGTGTCCCCTACATATCTTCCTATAGCTTGGTTTCTAAAAGGGTTTTCTTCTTGCCACTTTCCATAAAATTCAGATTTGTTTAGTATACAATAAATAGTTCTCCTGTAGAAAGATTCACCAACTTGAGTTGTGTATTTCTGCAGCTCCTCCAAAGTGAGCCTGGGCCTCTTGGCTGTATCTCTAATTAGTGCTCTTCTTATCTGGGCTGTAAGTTTAGGTGGATGACAATGTCTTCGTAGGTTATTAGTTGTGCCATACTCCTTATGTTTACAGATAATGGATTGAACAATGCTCTTTGAGATGTTCAGAACATAAGCTTCTTTAAAATCTAACCTTGCAATACACTTTACTACAACTTTATCCCTGAGCTTTCTGTTGTTTTCCTTGGTTTTCATGATGCTGTTTGTTCACTAATGTTCTCTACCAAGCCTCTGAGGTCTTCACAAAACAGCAATTGTTAAATTAAGAATAAATTATATACAGATGTACTCTATGTACTAAAAAGTTGACTTCTAAAGGCAATTGGTCACACTGGATTTTATTTCAGAGTATAGAGGGCTGAATAAATATGCACACCAGACAAAACTCAGTTTTTTAATTTGCAAAAATTTGGAAAAGCATATATCATTTATTTTATTTTTAAACTTCACAAATACTTGCTACTTTGAGTTTCTCTATCACATATAGTATCAATAAAATACACAAATGTTTTTCGCGATAACATTTAAAAAAAAAAAAGGAACAGTTCAAGAGGCATTAATAGTTTTGCAACCCACTGTATTCCGATTGCCAGATTGGAGTCTGGAAGAAACTTTTTTTTCTCCTAAAATGAGTTCAACTGGGGTTTTTGCCTTCCTCAGGACCAACACTACTGTACAATAGGCTGAACTGGATGGACCTTTCTTTTTTCAGCCTTACAAACTATGCACAATAATTAGCTTTTAACCATTTTCTGTCATTTGTGGTAAGTTTTGAAATCAGACCTGAAAAAATCCGAGCCGTGTAGACTACAGGTAAGGTTTTATATTGAGGTCTATGGGAATGGTTTTCAGTCGGTTCTCAAATGGTTTAAAAATCCAAAAACAATATGAAAAACCATCTATAAATCCTCACCGTGTAGGTGGACACTTATACATCTTCATTAGGATAAATTCATACAAGTGTTATTTTATGTCGCTAATATATTCACAGCAATCTGACCACAAAATCAACATGTGTTACAGGCGGACTAGGATACAATGCAAAGGGTGCAGCCAATCCCTTTCTGAATCTACATCAAGACCCACATGTATCACGTTACTTTTGTAGATCTACTGTAGACAAATCCGTGGACTAAAATTATGAGGCGTATGAATCCACCCTAAAAGGCTCCGGTTTGTGTAGCAAACTTACAGACGTTTCATTTTTAATAACTGCTCAGATATAAAATGCTGTAAAAGAAGATGTAGAAATAACTTGGACAGTT
Source organism: Phyllomedusa bahiana (assembly GCA_025379985.1). NCBI lineage: Eukaryota > Metazoa > Chordata > Amphibia > Anura > Hylidae > Phyllomedusa > Phyllomedusa bahiana. Next base: position 5,492 of record JAODAL010007841.1, on the reverse strand, counting down.
TTGTGCAGCCAGAGAGCAACAGATCTGATACCTCAGTTAATACAAGGTTTAATCTGTGCAACATAAAAAAGAGGCTAAACTATCAAGCCTTGTAAGGGGTTAAGCTCCAACGCTGGTAGCTGCTTTGTCTATATAAAGGATAAAAATAACTGAGAACCTTGGAGATGACGCCTGTTTGTATCCGCACAGAGAGCTGCCCTCCTGGGCCTCCACTACTGATGATCAGGAGAGATGGAAGCACACTTGGTCCCTGCCGGGATGTCCACATTCACCATGTATAACACATATAAACCTTTATTACATGTTATATATCACACTGACTGATGATTATATCAGGGGATTTCCAGGTAGCACTCTTACCTCATAACACTAAGGTTAAGTTCATAGAGTTTAACAGGGAATTTAACAAAAATTCCATGTTAAAATCTTTGTGTATTCTGACAGGCATTCACTTGTATGCCTAGTGTGCACTGTGGTTGCACTGTCAAAAATCCGACTGTACCCAGTGCTGTGTAGAATGCAATGAAAAATCTGTGCTGTAGTCTGCACAACACGGATTTTTTTCCAGTCTGTTTTAAAATCCGCAGGATTCCGCTGGATTTTTAAACCTGTTGGACCTTCCGCAGGATTGCTGCCGGATTCAATGTACGGGGTGGACGGCAAATTCAAAAACCAACCGCGGTTTTTACTGTAAATCTGCACCAAAAAGCGCGGTCCGCTTAGCCTTAGTAGGCTGCAGTAATGATAAACACATTATTACATTCCTGATCGTGGTCATTGGCCTGTCTTGTGGCCTGCTCACTCTCGGAGGATAATATAATAGATCGGCAAATTTTTTACATTTGCCTTTACGACAAGTCCCGGAACTAACCAGATCTAATCCCCTGGTATTTTCAACATGGCGGGGATGGCAAAAATTGAGGGTGCTATTGAGATTCCATCTACATGCCTCATTGTTTCGCACGTTTTAGGCAACCGGATTTCCAACATGGGGTCCCACACAAAGATTTTTACATGTGGGAGGGAAAGGGTGGGATAGTGTCGTTCAGGATTTGGTAGATACAAAAACATTTTAGGATTCTATGCTTGGAGGAATGGGTTAAATTTCGGAGGGGGGGTTCCCCTTTTTTCCCTTATTAAGTCCCGTAGCTTGTTTTGCCCTGTTCCATTTTTAGCAGAAAGAATGGGCCCCCAACATGCGAAAATTGTTGCTAGGAGCACGGGGAAAGGGGTTGCCCTCTCGTTATTATAAACCCTGCTACCCCCGTTTGATTTTCGGAATCAACAATGGCGGGGCAAAAGTGGGTGAGAGACGATCCTAGTCTGGAGGTCCACCCTTTTTCAAGGCTTTGGGCCCAATGCCGAAATTTTGGGCCCAAGTGGGGTTTGGGAGGTCTTTCAGTTATATCACGGGGTTATATTCCCCCAGTAGGGTCACCATGGGTATTTTTGAGAGTGTGCTGTTTCAGTGTGGGGACCTGGAGGCGGACAGGGTTCCACTGTTATGGGGCTGCCCAGTGATTCGGGTTTTTTGGGGGCCGGGTGATGCTATTTACAAGAAGATTTGAGACTTATGCCCCCACAATCCCCATGGGCCATTTTTGGGGCAATAGACACCGTTGACTCCATGTGAAAGGGGGAAGTAAAAAATTATTGTATTGATTTCAGCGGAGGGGTAAAAACCCATTTTGAAACATGGTACACGACTCTCACCCCCTTTTCGGGGTTTTTAGATAAATTGCCCCTATATATTGAAATGGACTGGGTGGGGTTTTGGAAAAAAAAGGCCCACATTGAAAGATTTCTTTCAAGTCTGGGGCAGCTTTTTTCCCCCTTACTTCCGCGAGAATACAGGGGGTATTAGGGAATGCTTACTTATACCGCTGGTTTGGGAAAACAGGTATTAATGGGAGAGCCCCAATTTAAAGGGGTTATGACCCGAGCCCCCCACAATGTGGGTTAAATCTAGTTCTGCCTTTGGCCCGTTTTGGATGCCAAGAATTTAGTTCTACACATGAATTAAATGTTTGGGGTAGAAAATGGCAACGCGTTGGCAGACCCTCTTATTAACATCAGAGGGGGGGTGGGCTTGGAGACGGGCACTTATTTGTTTATTATGTGGTTTTGATGTATTTTTTATTTTTGCCTGGGTTACTGATTTAAAGTAAAACCCTTTTTGTGTTTTCGACTCAGGTCCTTTCCCTTTCGGTACTGCTAAGGATAAGGAAATGAATGGTCTGTGCCCGGCCAGTATAATATCAGTTTTAAACCTGACCCAAAAATTCGTAGGGTTAATTGCAGTGCAAAGCTTGCCAGTGGTTGGCAATTGGGCAATGGCTTTTAATCTCGCTGTTTGGAACGGCATGAGTTGCAAAAACGAAGGTCGGGTTGGTGTTTGTTAACCTTGCTTTTTTTTTTTACTTAAAATTGGTAATGTACAGTATATAGATTGGAAGTTTGAATCTTCTACGTTCACTATCCCTTAAAAAATGTATTTTTACTCCCCTTTTTACCTTCGCATTACCTATTATTTGAAAGTTTTGTTTGGGGGGGGGAGAAAAGAAAATATTGCATTCCGGAATGTATCGTCGATCTTCACTTAGCTGAATATTCTTTGATCATTGTAATTTTGTGACTTTATCTTGTTTGTTATCGCCCCTTTTGTATGTTTTGGAGTGCTTAATAAACAGATTTCAAAGATATAATAGATCATTACATCTATCCTGCATGCAACATACTGGCACATTAGCAGCAGTCTCCATTTAAGAATAGGGGACCACGATGATCATGGCCAGGTAAGTAGGGCAAATGGCAAAAACGAAAATAGTTAAACCGGGGGCTGAAAAGCCCCTACCCTAACCCGTTTCTTTTAAGCTCTATGTAATGTGGGTGCAGCAGGCCACCATTCCCCTCTTCTCCCACGTGGTCCTGCTTTCAAGTGACATGAAATCAAGATCTGGGGGTGAATGAACTAAGGGATTTGGCTGGCAACAATCTTCTTTCCTTATCATTGTCAGAAACCCTTATGATAACTCACAGTGCAAATCTGTTTCCCTAAATTTAAACCCCCCCTGTACCTCTAGTTCCCCTTCAGCTTCACTAGTCCTGCACAAGACTCTGTAGTAAACAGCTGACTAGGGCACCAACACCTCCTCTTATCTTAGCTGGGAGACCTCTGTCACTAACAGCCAGCAACCACTTATGGAGCGAGATCAGCTCTTCAGCCCACTCCACACATCTTTGTGACCCCTTACTGACAGTGAGAGGTAGGCGTCCCAGGCAGTCTCCTACCTCTGCTTAACTATTGTCCCAGCCCCAGGTAGGCAACTGCCTAGGACGCCACTTCATCCCGGCAGAAACGGGGGTGCAAGGAGGTATGGAGTAGGCTGAATTTTCCATTGCCTTTTTTTCCTTATTTGCCCATGGCACCAGGATATCTTGTCCCAGTCCTGCCCAGCCCTGATGGTTATGTATCGGTAAGGGCATGTCCCCACTGCATGGGTTCACGGCCGGTTTTTTCAGACGGTTTGTGGTTTTGCAGACCGTCTGAAAAACCGTCCGCAAACGAGCACAACGGGCTTCTATGGAAAACCCTTGCAGCAGTCCCCACTGCACAGGTTTTCCGCCTGGCGGTTTTTCAAACCGCCAGCCGCCCGAAAAACATTTTGCATGTTCATTCTTCTGTCTGGTTTTCGGACAGAATATGTGCATGTGAATGGGAAGGGGGAGGGCCCATCGTGGAGAAAAGCCATCCCCCCACCCCCGCGGCCGTGGGGACGACACTAAAACAGGACAAATACCGGTCGGATAAACCGACCCGTATTTGTCCACTGCCATGTAAACGGGCCCTAAGGTGCCGGAAGCAGAGGCACTTTGGTTGCAGGTATATGATATGTTGTTGATGCGGGATTAGTAGTGTGCCAGTGGCGAAAAACCACAGAGACATGGCAAATTTAGGGGTCTTGCAGGCTTAACTCATGGTATTGACTTCAGGATGTTCTAGTGCATGTTCACATTCAGTAGATGGATCATCATATTTTAAAGAGGATATAGTTTCTTTTGTCCATCTACACTTGCTACAATTGCTTCTGCAGTATTTGCCTTCAGTAAAGCAGAGATCACATGCCAGCCCTTTTAAGGTGATCTAGGCTCAGCAACTGGCATCTACCTACACTGGTAAGCAAAGTCTAGGGATTTCCCCTTCCTACCAAGAGTAACCTTGGGGACTGACTATTTGGGTCTATACACTTACTAGTTACTTACTTACTCTCCTCTTTCCTGTACTGCTTCTCTCTTTCTGTCTCTCTTGTTCTTTTTTTTCTTTCTCTATCTTTTACTCTGGCTGTGTAAGTAGTCCTTCTAGGCCTAGTGCAATTTGTCTCCGCCTGCCTCTGCTCCACTGCCGGGCCTAATGCTGGACAACTAGAACTCCTAACAATTCTTCAACTATGACAAACTGTATCTCTATTTGCGATTAACTACCTTAACCAGCAGACTCCCCTTGCATGTTTGCAGCTCCTCTCTTCCCCTTCCCAGTGTCCCTAGGTGGTCTCCTGATTGGCCGCAGGCTATCACAGCTGCTGATGCTTAACCCCTTACCGACATTTGACGTACCCATACGTCAATGTCGGGTAGGGGTTCCTGCAAAATGACAGATGGGTCCGTCAGGGTGAGCTTGCGCACTCACAAGCAGAGCTCGCAAGATCGCGGCATGGAACTAGCGGTATATTACCGCTGGTATCATGCCGCATCCCCCACGGCCGGAGTGAGCTCCAGCCGCAGGGGCTTAACCCCCCGATGTCGCGACATCGTGATCGCAACATCGTAGCTGCGGGCAGCAGGATTGAGCTCCTGCTGCTCGCGATCCGGCACAGTAACGGTGCTCTGCGCCACTACGGGTCTCCCTACCAGACAGCCCGGATGCTGAATGACAGCATCCGGGTTGTATGGTGACGTCACGATGCCCACAATGCATTGTGGGCAGCGTGACTGACAGTTGCCATGGAAACCAGTATACAGCTATAAGCTGTGTGCTGATCTCCTATTGTATGTACGATCTGACGATCATTCATACAATTCCCCTCATTCATGCAATTCCCCTCATTGGAAAAGTGAAATAAGTGTGTAAAAGTAAAAAAAAAAAAGTGTAAAAAAGTAAAACACAAACATGAAAAATAAAATAAAATCACGTACACCACCCTTTCCCCCTTTACAAACGCCAATTGCCCCCAAAAAGATAAAAAATAAATAAAGTACCCATATTTGGTATCGCCGCGTGCGTAAGGATCTGCCCTATAAATTTGTCATGTTAATTAACCCGTACAGTGAACGCCGTAAAAAACCCCCCCAAAAAACAGTCACAGAATTGCAGTTTTTGTTCATCCCACAGCATATAAAATGTAGTAAAAAGTCATCAAAAACTCATATCAACATCAAGGTGATGCCAATTAAAACATCAGTTCATCCCGCAAAAAAAAGGGCCCTTAACACCA
>JAODAL010007840.1:0-122178 GCA_025379985.1 Phyllomedusa bahiana | reverse complement strand
AGGGGCCCCTCGCGTACATTTAAAAAGCTTTTAGAGGCATACAACATAATGGTTGCTGGGATGGTTGGAAGAGTAGGTACAGGCCACAGGCACAATCTTTTTGGAGGAGACAGAGGACCAACCCACTGGAGATTGTGTTGTGGCTGTGGCCTGTACCCTCAGAGTCAAACTGTGCAGCCTGAAGTCCATTCCCTGCACCCCCAGAAGATCAGCCACAGCCATGACCTAAGAGGAGATGTACTGATAGCTGGCATCTCTCTTGCCACTCTGTAAGCACTTCCTGTGCTACCTATGCCTCAAAGCGCCTTCTAGCCACCGGCTATATCCTCTTTTCTTTCTACTGTCCACTACAATATCTATATTCTGCTACTTCTATACCACTCCACCTACAGTGGGTCATTACAAATTCATGCTTATTTCTGATCCCTACGTGTGATTTGTAAGACTAAGGTTGCCAAGCAATCGAAACGTCACATCAATTTCTGATCACTAAACCCTTTGGGATCCTTTAACAACAGTTATCAATATTTGAATGTATGGACTGTATATATTTTTTCACACTGTATAATATAACTCATTTGAAACACAATGCTTGTGTGTGCTGTAGATATTCCATTACTTGTACAATAAGGGCTGAGATTTTCCTTCCACGAGCACCCTCTCTAATAAAACCATGTGCTGTGCATTATATATATGTTTATAAAGTTTAGTACTGACATGTTTTTGTAGTGTTTAAACTTTTCTACAGGTTCCCCCCATTGAACTACACTGGATTCCTTGAACTTCATTGAACCAGCATCCTTATCTTTAACAAAATGGTCAACGAGGGATGTTGCAAGGAAGTGTTTATAAATAAAATGTTTTTCTTTGTTGTTTCTGTGTTTTTTGTTTATTTTATTCCAGTATTAGTAATGGATATATCTGATAGATGCCTCTCCATTACTATAGATGGAGCTTGGTATCAGCCAAGGCTGTTTCTAGTCACCCAGGGCTGACACTAACCTCCTGTCATTGTTACCTCAGGACCTGATGCACCAGGAGTGACTGGGAAGAGCCAGGTTAACATCAGAAGGAGACCATTTAATGTGAGGATCCGCTTCTGGGGTGGCTGCAGGCTGTTATTTTTAGGGTGAGAAGGAACCAATATCCATAAACCTTCCCATCCTGATATTATCAGCCTGCAACTGCTATTTTTATTTGGGATGGTTATAAAAAAAAAAACATTGTTTTTTTAATATTTTTTTTTATTTAGAAAGAAAACATCAGCCTGATACTATCAGAATAGGAAGGTCCATGGATATTGGACCCTGGTCATCCTAAGCATACCAGCCCCCAGTCGCCCCAGAAGCGAACCATCAGATTAAATGATCCACTTCTAATGGTAACCTGGGTCTTCCCAGTACCTATGGTGCATTGTTTGCTGGTATAATAGTTAGAGGGGGTTAGTGTCAGCCTAGGAATGATGAAAAGCACTGCAGGATCACACCAATCCCCAGCGATAGTAATAGAGAGGCATCTGTCAGATGTCTCCATTACTAACATTGGAATAGAATAGTAAAAAAATAAACACAGAAACAGGAAATAGCCCACTTTATTTAAAAAAAAACACTCCCCTAAACCCACCCCCCAAATTAATCTTTTTAAAAAAAAAGAAATAGACCCAAAAAAATGCTGGTCCAATGTAGTCCAACAAATCCATCGTAGTCCAAAAGGGAAACCTGTGAAAAAAAACTAGAAATCCTACAGAAACCCTGGGGGATGGGGCATCACCCAGCTTTCCCAGATGCTGAATAGCCTATCCAGTGTTCAGGAAAGCTGGGTCGACCATAAGAGCGGGAGCAAGGTTTTTTACCTTCATCGGGTGCGGGAAAAGGGCCCTATGAGGGCTCCCGCAGCTGGCCCTCCCACAATCAAAATGAAGAGCGGTACCTAAAGGTAAAAGGGAAACTCAGATAAAATAGGGAAATTTTAAACTTTAATTTAAATGTTTTTGGGGTTACAATATCTTATAATGGCCCAAAAGGAATTTTTTAAAAAGGGAAACCCAAGTTTTCCCACTTCTTTGATTTTTTTTACAGAATTTTTTTTTAAATTTAAATAAAAACGGGTTTTTTTTTCTGTTTAAACCCCGGGTTTTATCCCTTTTTTTCCCCCAATATTTGTGTGCTTTTACGTATTGGATTATGCCTAAAATTGTTTTTAAAAAACTTTTGGGATCTTTTTTTAAATTTATGTTAGTTTTTTTTTAAATTATTGGGATTAAAAAAGGTTTTAAAGTTTATTTTTTTGATGGTGGATTAAGCCCCTTTTTTTCCCTTTTCATTGTTTTAATAAAAAATTAGTTTAAAAGAGGGGGGCAGGCCCCCCTGCACCCAGTGTGTCCCCAAAAACCCCCTTCCCCCACCCCTTAAAAAACCCCTTTTCCCCCCCCCTTTTTAGCCCACCTCCTTCCCCCCTCAAACCCCATTTTCCCCAGTTTATTAAGTCATTTCCTCCCCTTCACATTCCCTTCCCCTTTTCCCCATTTCTAAAATTTTCCCGGTTTCCCCCTTTGCTAAACCTTTTTAAACCCATTTTTACCCACCAAAACCCAACTTCTTCCCCCCCCTTTTAAAACCTTTTTTTTCACTCACTTTTAAAAAACCCTTTAACCCCCCACTTTTTAAATCTCCCAATTTCTTGAATTTAAATTTCCAAAACCTCCCCCCCCCTTTCCCTCCCCTAAGGGGGTTTTCATTACCTGTCCTGGAGGGGGGAAATGGGGTTCAGAAAAAACTCAGTCCCTTTTGCGGGGAAAAGGGGGCGGGATTTTTGAAGTTTTTCCCTCTCTTTCTCCAGGGCCGGGAAAAGGCTTTTTTGGTTTCCCCTTAGGAAAGGGACCAAGAGAAAGGGGGCCCCCCCCGACTCCCCGGCCAAAAAAAAATTGCACCCCCCACACAAATTCCTTTCGCCCCTGCACCAGGTCCTCCCCCCTGAAACAGTTTACTCTTTTGTCCCCTGCCCCAGTTAAAATTTCCCCCTCCCCCTGCACCAGTTACACTTTTGTCCCCCGGCACCAGTTAAAATTCTCCCCCCCTTGCACCATTTAAAACTTTCCCCCCTGCACCAGTTCCCAACTCTGCCCCAGTTTCCCATTTCTCCCCCCTGCACCAGTTAAAACTCGCCCCTGCCCAAATTTTACACCCCCCCCGGGTCCTCGGGCACCAGTTTCACTCTGTCATCTGCGGCATTTACATTTCTGCCCCCTGCACCGGGGTTACACTTGCCCCCTGCACCAGTTACTTTCTGCCCTCTGCACCATTACCCTCTGTCCTCTTGCACCTTTTTAACACTTGTCCCCTCCCTTTTAAACCTTTTCCCCTGCACCTCTTACTCTTTGTCCCCAACCAGTTATCTTGCCCCCTGCCCCAAAAAGTTAAAATTCTTTTCCCCTGAAAACAAGTTACTTTTTTCCCCCTGCCCCAAATTTACTATGGCCCCCCTGATACCTTTTTACAAATCTGTTCCCTGCACCTTTATCTTTTTCCCCCCCTTTGCCCCAAGGGGTTACACTCTCCCCCTGCAAAAGTTACACTCTGTCCCCTGCACAAGTTACTCTCACCCCTGCACAAGTTACTCTCTCTCCCCCTGCACAAGTTACTCTCTCCTCCTGCACGAGTTACTCTCTCCCCCCTGCACAAGTTACACTCTGTCCCCTGCATCAGTGTGACAAGAAGCTGTCAGACGAGCGCTGGGAGGTGAGAGGAGTGTATATCCTCCACTGTGCACTATTCACTGCTGCCACTCCATAGCCGGCTCCATACCTGCGCCCCCTAGTAGCAGGCAGAGGTATGGCGCCCTAGGCGACCGCCTACCTCAGTCTACCCATCGTCACGGCCCTGCTCTTCCCAGTAATTTCCAGGGGCATCGCTGTTCTGACAGCATCCAGTACAGCATCTGTTGGTACAGAAAAACAAGGAGGTAAACAGCTGCAATCAGAGTTATCTTCTGTCCCGGCTGTTTAAAGCAGGTGCCTGCTGTCAGGGCCGTCTTTTCCGTTGGACAGTGTAGGCGGTTGCCCGGGGGCACCACAAGCACAGGGGACTCTTTGGGGCAGCTGCCTAGCCTGCCCAGTGGCGTGACTTGGCCCCTGCCACATCTTTCAGTGGCGATGTGATCACCTCCTGCACTGCTGTATCTCTTAGGCCGACAGCCCGTAGGCTTCCGGTCTATGAAATCCCGGGAGCCACATCCCAGTGTAGGTGGCGTGATGAGGTGAGTAATGTTTTTCGATATTTTTTTTATACCTACAGGGGCCATATAACCTCCAGCGGGGCTATATCCTACAGGGGGCTATATAACCTACAGGGGGGCCTATATCCTACAGGGGGGCCAAATAACCTACAGGAAGCTATATCATACAGGAGGCTAAAACTTACAGGGGGGGCTATAACCTACGGGGGGGGCTATATCCTACAGGTGGCTTTATCCTACAGGGGCTATATCCTACAGGGGGCCATATAAGCTACAGGGGGACCCATAATCTACAGGGGAGCAATATTCTACAGGGGGTATATCATCTACAGGGGGGGCTATAACCTACGGGGGGGGGGGGCTATATCCTACAGGGGGCTATATCCTACAGGGGGCTATATTCTACAGGGGGCCATATAACCTACAGGGAGGCTATATCCTATAGGGGGGTCTATAACCTACAAGGGGACCTATAACCTACATGGGGGCTATATCCTACAGGGGAGCCTATAACCTACAAGGGGGCATTTCACCTACAGGGGGCATATCACCTTCAGGGGTCTATAACCTACAGGGGCCTATATACATCTCATATCACCTACAGGGGGCATATCACCTTCAGGTGGCTATCACCTACAGGGGCCTATATATACAGGGGGAAGTATATCTACTTGTACCTACAGGGGTAGCAAATCTACCTACAGGGATCTGTATACCTGCCTACAGGGGGCAGGATATCTAATTGTAGAGGGGGCTATATATATAGCATCTGATCTACTTGTACCTACAGGGGGCTGTATATCTTCCTACAGGGGCTGTAAACCTACCTACAGGGGGCAGCATATCTACCTACAGTGAGCCTGTATACCTACCTACTGGGGTCTAGATACCTACCTACTTAATGGGGGGCACCCATAACAGAGGTAGGAATTGGTAGGGAAGTGCTGCTATAGTGAGGAATATAAGATGTTTGTGTGGTAAATTCTGCAGGGAGGAGTTGCGACCGGGAGAAGTCGTCATGGCGGTCTAAACCGGATGGAGAAGAAAAGGGAAAAAGAACGATTTATCAGATAGGACGTCTCCTGTGGGTTCCTGGGTGTCAGGGGTTATTTTGTGTCTCTGTTAGTGCTGTAGTCACTGTCATGTGATGGTAACCTGAGCTGGTGTCTGACCACTATATGGTCTCTCTATGGTGGTGTTGTAGTTTTATACCTGAGCTGGTGTCTGACCACTATGTGGTCTCTATATAGCGGTGTTGTAAATTATAAGTTCGATAATATATTTATTTGTTCCTGTAGGTGGTTGTGTTTTTTGGGGGGCCCAGTGCACAGCTCTGCCCAGGGGCCCATAATGCTGTTAAGACGGCCTGCTGTTGCTATCAGTCAACACCTGACATGTATGGAGCAGGCTCAGCTCCTGAGCCCACTCCATACTTGCGCCCTCTTACTGACAGGCAGAGGTAGGCATAGGTGTATTTTTAAGAAGGGGGGTGGACTGGTCCCCCCCACTTTTTTCTGGGTGGGTTATTGTCCCCCCACTTTTTAGCCTCTTCAATAAAAAATAATCCATATGAAAGCTTGAGAATACGGTAAGTCACTACTTGGGATGAGCGATTGTGTCAACAATCGTTATCGAGTCGATATCAGATATTGGTAATTATCTAGTCAATAGTCATTAACAAATTATCACCGATGACCATTAAAGTCTATGGGAGAGGAACAACAGCTTCATTCTTACACCCAAACAGGTGAGGAGAAGCTGGAATTAACATTCACAACAGAAAACTGGATATGTGCTACATCTTAAGCAAGACAATTTGGTTATAAAAGTCACAGAAAAAAATTAATTGGTTAAAATAATTCATTATGTTCAATGGCTAACCGAAAACATTAGGATGGCGTAGCCACAGCGGGTACAGCGGTAGCAGCTGCAAAGGGGCCCCTTTGGCCTCTTGATCTTTTGAAATGCCTTCTGACCCCAATCGCATTGTGTCATCAAAGAGGTCTTCAGAAAATGGATTATCCACAGTGGTGGGTACATGAGTTGACATTTGGGCTGCCTTCACTTCATGTTGGACGGATGCTGACGATGATGATGATGATGACATTCGTGGCTGGATGCAGGATGCATCATCCGCTGAAGAACAGATTGGCGACGCTGTTCATTACTGAGATTCACAGGGCACTGACCCAGCGATGACAAGCCTGAGGGTCCTGCAACCGACGATACGTTGGCTTGCGTGTTGTCGCCAGCACTGTCGTACCTCTACCTCCATGTCCTACACCCCCCTTTGCTTGCTTACCACCTGCAGTTCACTCCATGTTCAGAAAGATAAAAATTTAAAAGGTATGGAAGAGTTTTTCACAGTCTCTTATTGAGAAACTGTTCTGCAAAGACGGCAAATCACAGGTATTCTTAAATCCCTCTAATTTCCAACAGCCAACTAGCATTAGAAACAGAATTGTTTCTATCAAATATCTGTGAAATGCGGTCTGGTGGAAGAACCGTAACACAAAATCAACAGTGTTCTTCCTTCAGTCCTTGAGATTTACAACTGCCCAGTAGGACTATCAATTGATAGTTTTCAACAAACTATCGTACAAGTGCACGATTAGCGCCAAACTGAGATGCACTGTGTGAAATAGAAGTATTAAAAAGTTATATGGATTAATATGGCAGCTTTCGCACCACTGACTACAGGCGCAATTTACTATAAAATATGTATAATACAATTTGCGTACAACTGTGCTCTCTGTGCCAACCAGACGCACGGACTGCAATAAGAGTATTTAAATGTTAAATGGATTAATATGGCGGCCTTCGCACCACTGACTACAGGCACAATTTACTAGGAAATATGTATAACACTATATGCGTACAACTGAGCTCTTTGCGGCAAACAGACGCATGGACTTCAATAAAACTATTTAAAAGTTATAGGGATAAGTTATGCCGGTTTTTGAGAACACTGACACAGTGATTGCAATAGAACTGTAAAAACAAAAGGGACAATTTCACCTAATATTAGACGTCTGCTGGCCAAAAAAGTGGTAAAAAAAAATGCTTTTTCAATTCAAGGTCACAGAACACACTGAGCTGCACAATATCTCCCTTCCTTTCCAAAGCCTCTCCTCCTGACGCCCGACCCCACCACCCGCAGCCTTGCGGCTGCACACACAAGTAGATATCTTTAAAACTTTTTCTAACTAAATAAGAAGTGAAATTCTCTAATCTAACTATATTCTAAGCTATAGCTAGGTGGATGGTTTCTTGTATTAGAAGAGACTACCTCTCAGAGCTTAGCTTAGAACAGCTATTGGTTTAAATGCCGAGACGTCCTGCTGTGAAGTGTCATAGACAGAGAATGAGCAGAACAGGAAATGTAGTTGTATAGATAAAACGAGGTCACGTGATTTTTGCAGCCAATGAGATCCATACACCGCAAAGTGGCGACGTTGTACATCCTCCTCACCCCCCTCTATTCTCGGAGCTGATTGGCTGACCGCCAAAATGACAGGAAACGCTGAAAATGGCGTGGTAGTAATAGATTATCTGTAAGATTGTCACCTAAACTATCGCGTGATCGGAAATTTCCGATAAGCCTAAAAACCATGCCGATTTCAACGTTTGCCGATAATATCGCTCATCCCTAGTCACTACAGCAAATTTATCAAACTTGTAAACCTTATTCCTAAATATGTCACTGTCAGTAAATGTTTAGAAATGTGGGGTTGTTCTATTCGTCTAGTTCGTAATGCATTTATTAATTTCTTGATGGGTTTATTGGATATAATACTGACTAAGAATTTTTTTAGGTTTGGAGAGGATTTTTAGCTGCAGCTACAGGGGACCTTTATGGGGTCTCCTGTAGCACCAAGTTATGCTCATTTATTTATAGCTATGCTAGAAAAGAGGTATATTTTTCCATCTAAATTCCAGGATAATATAATCATATGGCTACGCTTTGTGGATGACGTTTTTCTTCTGTGGAAAGGGAGTGAAGAGAGGCTTCAAGAATTTGTGCAATACATCAATGGGCTACACAATCTCATTAAATTCACGATAGAAAAGGATAAACATATGATGCAATATTTAGACATACAGGTGACTAAAGAACAAGAGAGATTTGTAACATCATTACACTCTAAAAATGTGGATCGCAATAATTTGTTACATAGGCGAAGTTTTCATGCACCCGAGGTGTTCAAGGAAATACCTAGGGGACAATTCGAATACGAGCTAGACGAATATGCTCAAAGGAAGAACTATATCAAAAGGATGCTGAGAAAATGATAAATACATTCTCAGAAAGAGGTTATAATAAAAATGAGCTAATTAGGACAGCACAGGAAGTACAATCTTTGAATAGAGAATAACTGTTGAAAAAAAAGAATAAACAGAAACAGGATAGATCTATGTTTATTTCGACATATGATTCTCATGCTAATATTATTAAAAAATCGATTAAGAAATATTGGCATATATTGAGCAGTGATTCAAAGTATGGTAAACTTTTTAAAGATCCCCCATTGTGCATTTTCAAAAAAGGACGCACGATAGGTGCACAGATTATGTCTTCAGACATTTTAAAACGTACAGACAAACAAACTAAATTAAAAACTTTGAAAACAGGGACATTTCCATGTCTGAATTGCCTAAATTGTACGTCAATAATAAAAGGCACTTCTATTCAACATCCAGTAAAAGGGACAGAAGTCATAATTAAAGGGTTTTTTTACTTGTAATTCTAAACAGGTTATTTACATGATTAAATGTCCTTGTGGAAAGCCTACATTGGACAAACTAGCAGAATAATAAGGTTGCGGTTAAACGAACATCGCTCTGCCATTCGTTTATTTAAAAACAGAAGTACAGAAAGTATTGATTCTAAAAAGCAGTTTGTTGAAACTACAGTTGCTCACCATTTTGTAGAAGCAAAACATAGCTTTTCAGAACTTAAATGGTGAATTATAGAACAAATAGAAGGAAGCGATAGTGCAATGGTTAAAAAGAGGCTGCTACAACGTGAGACATATTGGATTAGGAATCTACAAACGCTGTCCCCAATAGGTTTAAATGAAAACATTAATTTCAAGATCTTTCTGTAAATATATGTTTCTGTGAGATGTAACGTAAGGTTGTTTTAAATTGTTTTTAATGTGATTTAGAGTAGTAGTATCTGTAAGCTATATAAGAACTTTAGACAATCTAATGTGCATGCTTGAGAAAGAAGTGTTTACTTCGAAACATTGCACAGGTGTGCAATCAGCTCGCTGCTCAGCATCTCCTAGCTATCCCAGCGTGGATGTGGTTGCATACTGCTAAAATCATGGACTGATCGATAAGTATTGTTTGCTACTTTTTCTACTGATTTCTAAAATGTTGAAATATGTCTATACATGGTAGTTGTTTGAAGAAATAAATGAAGCAATCAGAGTTTGATGTCGTCCACTATGTTTTTGAATTGAGATATGCCTATGGGTAAAGGCTTCTGTGGAGACACGTAGCATTAAATATATGTAAACAAGAGGACATTTCAATACAGGGTTGTTCTTTAGTACAGTTTATTTGTCTTTTGAACTTTGCCTGATAAGTGTCATGATGTAAACTTAAGACTGACTTGCGGTCCACTGTGATAGAATTACATGTTAGAAAACATTGAGTGTATTGAGAGATATGATTAACTTCTGTTTTCTCTGACATGGACTGCGCGCTGGGAGAAAGAAGTGACGTGTCACTTCTTCCCTGCACTTATGCCAGGGAAAATGAAAGAGAATGGGGCCTGCCCCGTAGCATTTTAGAAGTATGGACTGGCCAGCGCGTACTTCTAAAACACCCGGCATATACCTGCCTCAGAACCGGCGTCCAACCCGATAAGAAACTGATTTGCATTATACCCTATGTAAAATCCGTGCCGCCGTTTAGATGACACTGATTTTACTCAAGTATTTTCGACGCCTACAAACAATTCTTGAAGGCGTTTTACACAATAACAGCACTAAAGGATCGGAGGCAGAAATCTGCCTCGGGCAGTCTGGGTCTTTTGCTCGTTGGAATTCTGCGGTTGCAAGCGCCGAATTTCAAACAAGCAAACGACACTGTCAGTGCTGAAAAACCGTCATGCGAACGCCCTATAAGTGTGTAGTGTGTCTGTGTTCGATATATGTATATACACACACACAATTTCTGGGGTACCTTGTCTAATGTAGTTAGTCTCTGGGGTACAGAGTATAATGTAATAATCTGTGGGGTATGGTGTAATATAATCTCTGTTGAACATTGAGTAATGTAATCTCTGGGGTACAGTGAGTAATGTAATTCATTTCTAGGGTTCAGTGTGTAATATAATACATTTTTGGGGTATAGTGAATTATATTATTTCTTGTGTATTACAAATTTAATGGAGTAGTGACAGGGGGATGGGGGTGGAGGTTAATCAAAATTTGCTGCATTGCGCAATGTTTTCTATTTCCATGTAGAGGGGTAATATTGTAGGTGGTCTGGTTTGGCTTCATTGCCAAGGCAGCTTTTTAGTCCCAGTCCGGCCATGAACTTCAGTAATTATCAAACTGTAGTATTAAGTTAACAACAGTGACAACAAAAGACTTACTATCAGTGACATCAAATTAGCATAGATGTGTATAACTTGATATACTATATATTGGAATCACCATAGAATGTTGCAACGCCTATAATAGGTAAATTTAAATATGCAGTCTGATGTTCACTTCTATTGAATTTCTACTTAACTATCACAGTTTTAACCATGCTGGGAATCGTAAAACTTAGTATCACCAGAGCCACTCATAACCTTATGGATTGCACCAAAAGTGTTTGGCGTACGGGCTCTGCCCGGACCCACTGGGTGTTCTCACACCACTCCCGCACACCTCCCAGCTGGTTTCGAGGGGGCCGCTTTTCTGAAAGGAGAGATCGGGAGGTTAAGAGATGGTAGGGAAAGGGCGGGAGGGAACGGAGGGGAGGAGAAGGAAAATTGCCACCCCCCCCCCCACTTTTTGAACCAAAGTTACGCCTATGGAGGTAGGTGCCATAGATGGTCGCCTACTTTTGCCCACCCATCATCCCAGCCCTGTTAGAGGGCACCTGTGGCAGGCACTCTAGGGAGCATCTCTGGAAAATGTACTTTGAGGGGCATTTCTGGGCCTTTCTGGGGGATAATGTGAGTCAGGCATGAAAAATGTGAAAAAGTTGTGCAGTATTACTTGGGTTTGTAGGGAAGCAGGTTTTTACCTCTCTTCCAGATTAAGTTTTTGGAGGAGTTAAGGTGGATAGCGATAAAATCTATAAACAATGTGGTTTCTTCACTGTATGCACCAACAGTGAGGACTTCATGCATGCAAACTATTCTTAACATATAACAGCACAACAATAAATAACAAAGAGAGAAGAGGGATTGCAAGGTGAATATAATAAATTGTCATCTCTGTTAAGAAGGGGTCTGCAAAGTATGAAAAGTGCATCTCTTTCCTCTACCATTTTCATCTATATTTATTTGAGTGATGGAGAAAGGAAAATGGTCACATAGGTCATTCACATTCTCAAAGATAGACTTATAAATTATGAATTCTTACATTAAAAAAACACATCAAAGTTAAACCAAAACTAAAAAAGGAGAAATCATGGTACATCTTCTATGAGCACTTATGATGCTCATAGTAACAAAGTGATTAAGTCAATAGTAACCTTCGAATGACATGACCTAAAGATAGCAGTGTTTTTCTGTGTAGTCATGGCAACAGAGGGGTACAACTTTTGTTTGTATACACTAACACTATAATAGAGGGTCACATAAAGTTAAAAACATTCAAATTAGTCTGGTTGTGAAAAAAATATTTTAAATAATGAACCCTTGACTATAGAAGAGGCACTTAGGAAAGAGCCTTCTAATTGCTCACTCTAAATGCTCTTATACCATGTAGTTTAAAAAATGGTCCATTGTGATGAACAATTATAAAATGTATTGCTTGAAATGTCATACTCTTGTAAAGGCGGGTCACAAATTGTTTTAGCTTTTTTTGTTGCTATTTCGAGGACCTTCTCAGCATGATATTGCATTGCCAAATTAATTTGTGCTTGAGCTCTACTAAATAATCAGGAAATAAATTGAATCTCTCAGTAATAGCAACATTTAGACTAAGTCCAGTGGTATTTCTATGGTCAGAGGTGTTTTTAAAAAATTTTAATTTAACCCCTCACCGCCGCAGCCCGTTTTGGCCTTTCTGACAGAGCCCCATTTTTTAAATCTGACATTTGACTCTTTGGGCAACTAGTATGTACAGGGCTGCACCAGTATTCTGGTGTTCTTTCAGCCCAAAAACTGGCGCAGCACTGTTCTCTAGATGTATGAGCAGTCACACTCCAAAAATTAGGCAAAATTTTGTGGCGCCTGTGACACTTTGTAATGCACCCAAGATGTGGGGGCGTTCTGGAGGCGTATCACACCACAACCATATGATTCTACACATTCATGACTGAAGGACGGCAAAACCAGGCACATTACTGCTGAAACAGCCAGACCAAGTTCGCAGTGGTCTACCTGAGCCAGAGTTGTCGTAGTGGAACTAGAATGCGCTAAATCTATGACCTGCAGTAGAACAGGTCCATACATTTTAGTGCATTCTACACTGCTTTAAAGCTATTTAGAACTGGCCTCTTTGTGCCTAGATCATATGTCACCCTTTATGTAAGAACAACTTTTTTTCTCTTATTCAAAAAGCTTTATTGACAAAATATAGAAATTACAATTACCAGGAGATAATATACATGGTAATATGAAAATTTTTGAGAACCAATAAAGAACAATAGTGCTTGTGGGCCTCATAAAAAAGAGAACAGTAAACCGCAGATCATTGCTGTTGACAACATTTGTAAAAAGCTGTCTGATATATATCGACTTAAATGGTAATTTACAGTCGCATTGAGGAAACAACCAAATTATCACCATCAAGAAAATACATAAAAAGGTTATAGGTAGAGAGGGACAGGTTAGGAAGGAAAGGGAAGGAGGAAGGACGAGTATGAGATCCACAAAGCAACCCACCAGCGGACAGGACCCCTGAGGTCCATATTAATGGTAGTAAGAGCTGTAAAATAGTTCAGTAATTCACGCGATTGGCAAATGCACAATTAATCCAAGCGGTCTTCTGAGATATGGTGGAAACTTAGGTTATTGAGTTACTTAAAGAGAGGAGACAAATGGAAAGTAATCCAATAAAACCAGGTTTTTTTCAGTCTATCTACCTGGGTTGGGGTTTGGGATAATAGTTCTTCCATATGGTATGAGTGTGAGATTTCAGAGAACCATTCATCAATATTTAGGGGTGTCAGGGGATTTCCAATGTCGTGGTATCGCAGTTTTTGGCAGCTTGGAGTAAGTGAAGCAGAAGAGATTTTTTATATGCTGAAATTGTTAATTCAAACATAAATAGTAGAGATGGCTCTGGGGATTTAGGGAGAGGGACTGCTCTAAGATCTTGGATAACCTCGTATACCCCATCCCAAAAGCGCAGAAGAGAAGGGCAATCCCACCATACATGTGACATAGTGCCCACAGCGCCCCCACAGCTGGTACTGATGGATACCATTTGTGTAAAGCACATGGAACCCTGTACCAGTGGGACAACATTTTCAAACATGTCTCTTGGGACTTTGAGGCAATAACTACTTTGTGTATGAGCTTAAGACATCTCACCCATTGAGATAAGGAGAATTGTTTATTGAGCTCCAATTCACAAGATTTACGATAGGATGGTAAGGAGGAGTGTTGAAGGGAAGATAGTTCTTTAGGAGGTTTACCTAGCAGACATAACTGCTGGAACAGAGACAGGGTCTTTTGAGATATATGACATGTTTGATGGAATAATAATAGTGTCGAAGTTGGGTGTATCAGAAATGTGTGTTAGGTAAGGATTGTAGGCTGGTTGGTAGGAAGTTGAAAGAAGGGAATCCCGATCCAGAAAGAATACTGTGGAATCTCATTGGCTTGATTTTAGAGCTACCTGGAAGTGAATTAGGGAATAAGCCGGGTGGGAATGCCAGGTTGCTGGAGACAGGTAGTAAAGGACTAGCCCTATCAATTAAGTTATGGTTAGATTTATATGAGATAATAGCTGCCAAAATGTGGCGAGTGGAGAATATAGTAGGATATTTGTCAACCATAGATCCAGGGTAAGGAAGCCAGAGCTAGAGGACATAGTTTGTCCCTAGTAGGGCATAACAAGATTTAGAATACAGGAGTAAGTTGCAGCTAAGTAATATTTTTTGCAATCAGGGAGACGCAGACCTCCAGATTCCCTATTTCTACTAAGCGTAAAGTACAGTCTAAGACGACCTCCCGACCAAACAAATGAGCCAAAAGCTTGTTGTATACACTTCCAGAAAGGGGGATTAATGTGCATTGGGATGGTTTGGATAAAGTAGAGAAAGTGAGGTAAGATTGGCATCTAGAGAATATTAATTCTGCCAAACCATGAGAATTCCCACTTATTTCAGGAGTCTAGATCTCACAGGATATTCTGATGTAATGGCTCAAAATTAGAAGTGGCAGGTTTTGAAAGGTCTGGTGGGATCTTTATCCCTAAATACGTTATTCCCCCATGCGGCCATACAAAAGAGTAATTTGACTTCAGCAGATTGGGGGTTGAAGAAGGGAGACCAATTCCTATTTAGAAATATTAATTCTAAAGTTGGACCACAATCTGAATTTGGCCAATTCAGACATCAAGGAAGGCATGGATATATGTGGTAAGAATAACTTTTTGACACTTTTAACTATCAATGTGATTCAGAGATTGTTCTCTTGTGACACATTGGGCCACATGTATGAATCCCGCCAGATCGGGGCGCACCTTTCCGCCAGTTTTCCGGCGGAATCTGCGCCTGATTTATGTCGGGGCCGGGGCGCGCTCATACATTGCATGTAAAGTCCGCCTCGCCAGTGTTTTAGGCGCAGTGCGGGTCCGAGGTGCAGTGCGGGGCTGCGCCTATGATTCGGCGCCGGAGGTAGTGCGGTCATACATGCGGGGAAAAGTTCCCTGCGCCTCGCCAGTGTGTGGGGCGCAGTGCGGGGACCTCGGCGCAGTGCGGGGCTGCGCCTATGATTCGCCGCCGGAGGTAGCGCACTCATACATGCGGGGAAAAGTTCCCTGCGCCTCGCCAGTGTGTGTGGGGCACAGTGCGGGGACATGGGCGCAGTGCGGGACTTAGGCGCCGTGCAGGACTGCGCCGAAAAACAGTTCCGATGCGAGACAGGCTGGAACAGCGAGAAATCATTCCACATGTCGGTGCGGAGTATGAATCAAAAATCGCCTTTATAAAGGCGGAAAACATTCTCAGAAAAGAGCTGAAACCTCAAAAAAAAAAAAAAATACATAAAACAAAATCACTTTCCAATATCCTAATTCAAGAATTAGGATATTGGAAATTGCCGGGAAATACAGTAATTCAAATTCTGAAAGCTATTCTGATTGGTCGGCATAAACCGGCCAATCAGAATAGGAGCGACAGTGAACCATTAAAACCTATGGGGAAGTTTAGACCAATCAGAATCCACGGCGGGATAGTTCAAAATACAGTAAAAATGCTGAAAAGAGCTGATTGGTTAAGCTACCGGGGACTTGGCTAGCTCAGCCAATCAGAATAGGAGCGACAGAGACCCATTCTAGCCTATGGAGAATTATTAACCAATCAGAATAGGAGCGACAGAGACCCATTCTAGTCTATGGAGAAGTTTAGACCAATCAGAATCCATGGCGGGATAATTCAAAATACAGTAAAAAGACAGAAAAGAGCTGATTGGCTGAGCTAGCGGGGGCTTGGCTATCCCAGCCAATCAGAGCGCGAGCTACTTCTCCCATTATAGTCTATGGAGAGATGGGCGCTCTGAAATCTCGGTGCTCAGCGCCGTGCGGCATGAAGTATTAATAAAAAAATCATTTTTATTAAGTGTAAAACATTATCAGATAAAGAGCCGAACCCTTCTTTACAAATAAAGCAGTTAAAATCCTGAACAACGCGTTTGTCGCCGAGACCGGCGCTACATAGGGAATTGCAATAGAGAGAATCGCCGGGAAATACAGTAATTCAAATTGTTTAAGCTATTCTCATTGGTCGGCATAAACCAGCCAATCAGAATAGGAGCGACAATGTCCTATTATAACCTATGGAGAAGAATTGACCAATCAGAATAGGAGCGACAATGTCCCATTATATCCTATGGAGAAAAATTGACCAATCATATTCCAAAGCGGGACAGTTCAAAATACAGTAAAAATGCAGAAACTAGCTGATTGGTTGAAGCGGCGGGGGCTCGTACAGCTTAGCCAATCAGAGCGCGAGCTTCTTTCTCATAGAGCTCTATGGGGAAAAGAAATTCTGAGCGCGCTCTGTGATTGGCTAAGTTAAAAGAGGCGCCGTTATTTGGACCAATGGGAGAGCGAGCGACGCTCCTATGGGTTTTCTAATGCAATCTGAAATCAAACTGTACACGGCTGAAACCAAATTATAAGACTACAGAAGTGGTCCTGATGTGTATATAAAATGAATAATAATATGGGGGTAACGAAAAAAAATATTAAATCAATAAAATCATGTTTATTTCTTTATTTTCGTTAGCCAAGGATCAATAGTATGGGTGCAACGAAAATAAAGAAATAAACATGATTTTATTGATTTAATATTTTTTTTCGTTTCAGAATTTGAATTACTGTATTTCCCGGCAATTTACAATATCAGAATTCTTGATATTGCGCCGTTCTAGAGTTTAGGAAAGTGTTTTTTTTATTATTATGTTTATTTTTGAGGTTCAGCTCTTTTCTGACACTGTTTTCCGCCTTTATAAAGGCGATTTTTTCGGAATCATACTCCTGCTGCACGGAGCGGAGTGCCGAGATTTCTGTCGCGATCTTCTATGTTTCCTCGCATGTTCCGATCCTGCTTCACTTCGCCGCCGCCGGAGCATTTAAACCAAAAAAAACCTGGTCTGCTTGTCGGAGCTGCCGAGCGCTGCACTGCGCCTCGCTTTGCCGACTCGCCATCGTACATGCCTCGGAGTTTTCGAGCGCGCCGCGTCCCGCCCCGGAACGCCTACCCCGCGCCCACACCGCGCCCACTGCCCGCCCCTTCATGCGGGGCGCAGCTGAAAGTGGCGAACACTGCGCCTAACACTGAATCCCCGCGTCCGACAGCGGGATTCGGGCTGGGAGGCGCAGTATACGCCAAAAAACAGGTGGAAAGCCCGATCATACATGTGGCCCATTGTGCTTTAAGTTAGTAAGAAATTTTGGTCCGTACAATCCTTGTTTATTTGTGAAAAGTATCAAAATATCGTGAAAATTTGGAAACTTTTGCCATTTTTAAACTTCAAAAATGTGTGTGTAACACAGATAGTGATTCCACTCCAAAGAGTTGAGACTTAGCATCTACCATATGTCTACTGTAGGTTTGCATCATTTTTTAAACACCATTTTTTTTTTTACAACATTAGGGGACTTAGAAATTTAGTAGTAATTTTTCACATTTTTTAAGAAAATTTGCAACATAGATTTTTTTAGAGACCAGTCTAGTTCTGATGTGGCTTTGAGGGGCCTGTACTTTAGATACTCCCATAAATGACTCCATCTAAGAAACTACACCCCTTAAAGTATATAAAATAGTGTTTAGAAAGTTTATTAACCCATTAGGTATTTCAATGAAATGAAAGAAAATTGGAGGTGAAATTATTCACTGTAACACGGTAGATGTGACCAGGGAAATGCATCTCAACATTGATTCTGATGTATTTAGAGACATCCCACATGAGGCCCTAGTGCACTATTTGGCTCGACCACTGGCTTCAGAATAGAAGGAGCACATACCGGACTCTGGATTCTCATTTTCATTACAATTTTCTTCACTTCGGCCACGGGTGATCTCAGCTTGTGAGCTTGCAAGATCTCCATGACCTACCCATACATCAAATTGTAGGAACCCCTTCCCCAACCATGACTTATAGGTACATCGAATGTCGGTAAGGGGTTAAAAAACATAGCTTCCTCTCGGCATGTTATCTTTTCTGCCATTTCCCCATTTGCTCCCATATAGGAAAATTTTAAAAAAGGCATGTACAAATGACACTAAATGAAAAACATCACAAAAAAGCCACTGGAAATGTTCTTAAAAAGTTCTTAGGAAACACTGTCATTTTAAAATGTGCTTTTTCATGTGTTTTAGAATATTGAAAAAGAACACTATAGGAGACATGTATGAAAAGTGGCGTTACCTCCACAGTCGTACCTCTCAGTAAGTTAGTGTAGCATTCGTCAATATGCATGAAAGTGTCTCACAGCACTTTAGAAATACGTGCCATTGCGAGACACATTTATGCGCCAAAAAGAGGTGTATAGAGTTTATGTGCCAAAATTTGTCTCATCCTCGCCCCTTTGAAATTGGTAGGGATTGGTACAACAGTTTAGCACCACATTTTGTTGTGACACATTCATAAATGTGGCACATCGTTCAACACGCCGCCTCAGAATTGCCACTTTCAAAAGTTTTGGGTCTGTCGCAGCATGTACCAGAGGTTAGCGTAGGAGAGTTCATGGATCTGTCGGACAGATCTACGACAGATTTTTTGGCTCAAAGAACGCCAAAAAACTTGAGCAGCCCCATTCATACTTGCCACCCTTTGTGATTGAGCCCTTAGGGCAGCCATACTTATTAGTCTAAAATGAAACACCATAGAATATTTTAACAAGAATGTTCTTTTGTCAGCTCAAATTTGACAAAGCACAATTGTTTTATTCGACCAATGACAGACCGTCATGGGATGGAAGTAAGTTATAAAGTTCCATCTGAGAGTTGATAGTACTTAAGCGTAAATGGTGCACTTGGCCATTGCCCAATTAATTGTTCCATGAAAGAATGTTCTATCATGAAAGATGTTTATTATTTGCCCAGTGTGATTGAGAAAGGGAAGATCTCTCCTTAGGGAGAGCGCCAATATATAGGCGTGTGGAGATTCGAAATTGCGTTTTTGCACTCAACGAAGCATCTGCATATCGAAAGGCATTATGGGAAAGGAGCTGAGAAGCTCTAGTGCCATCTGTTGGATGTAACAAATCCTCAATTTGCTTTTCACCCACTGGATCTTTGAAAAGCAAGAAGGGATATCACTCATCTGTATACATACATTTCAGGGTTTTGCCCCTCGTCAGACCAGAGCAGAGCAATGCTGACTTGCCAGAGTGGGAGGCAATGAGTAGCTCAGAAAGGGAAGATCTCTCCTTAGGGCTTACAGCCTACAGGCCTTGTTTATGGATGTGAAAATTCGGAAAAATTTGCCATTTTTAAAGTTCAAAAGTGTCTGCACAGAAGACGAAAAGTTATACCCCACAAAATAGTTTACAATTAGCATCTACCATATATCTACTTTAAGTTGGCCTTATTTTTTAAATAAATCGCCAAACACAAACCACAAAATCAACATGGATAGGAAAATATGTACCTCAAAAAAGATAAATTTTATTAATGTAAAGACACAAAAAAGACAAAAAAAGTAATAAATAATAAATAAACATATATAAATGGCAATATTGTGGACAAAACCTCAGCAGGAGTAGTATGCAAAAAAATAATATCAACACCTAAGGTGTAAAGATGAACACAATATTAAAAGGTAGAGAGCTCAGAGATGGATGTACAGAGTCATTACAAAGAAAACATAATGATAAGCACAAATAAGCAAAGTGAGACCAGTAATAATACCCTACACAGTGAGCAAACAATGGTTAATAAAAGTGACGCATACAGACCAAAGTTGAGGCGCGTTGGGGTTCTACACGCCAGCTTTGGTCTGTATTCTTCACTTTCATTAACTATTGTTTGCTCACTTTGTAGGGTATCATTACTGGTGTTACTTTGATTATTTATGCTTATCATTATGTTTTCTTTGTAATCACTCTGTATATCCCTCTCTGAGCTTTCTACATTTTATTATTGTGCTCATCTTTACACCTTAAGTGTTGATATTATTTTTTTGCATACTACTCCTTCTGCAGCTTTGTCCAGAATACTGCCATTTATATATGTTTATTTATTTGTTATTACTTTTTTTTGTCTTCTTTTTATATTTATATTATGAAAATGTATCTTTTATTATAGAATTTTTTTCTTTGGAATTATTTTTTTAATGTCTTTTTATTCTTTTATTTGT
Source organism: Phyllomedusa bahiana (assembly GCA_025379985.1). NCBI lineage: Eukaryota > Metazoa > Chordata > Amphibia > Anura > Hylidae > Phyllomedusa > Phyllomedusa bahiana. The sequence goes on along the minus strand of JAODAL010007840.1, from coordinate 101,735 downwards.
CCAGAATACTGCCATTTATATATGTTTGTTTATTTGTTATGACTTTTTTGTCTTCTTTTTATATTTATATTAGGAAAATATATCTTTTATTATAGAATTTTTTTCTTTGAAATTATTTTTTAATGTCTTTTTATTTTTTACGAAATTAAGACTTTCAAATTTAATATCAACTTGTTACATTTTCAAGAAAATTTGCAACACTGATTATTTTTGTTGACACAATCGCTCATCACTATTTGAGACCATAACACCGCAAGGAGCCCCTTGCGGTGTTTATTGACAGTTATCTACAAAAGACGGTCAAGAAAATTGCTAATTTTTTGAGTGATACAGTGCAATTTTTTAGATTGTTCTGATGTAACATGGTTGTGCACACTCGACTCATGCCGTTAGAGAAGTGCTTTGCAACTAGAATACATTGTCTAATGCCTTTATTTTGTTCCTAATACCATTGCTAGATATATTACTACAAATAATTTTTCGGTCAAGAAATATTCTTGCAACTGCAGGGGACCTTGATGGGGTCTCCTGCAGCCCCAAGTTATGCTAACCTTTTAATGACCAGTATGGAGAGACAGGTGATCTTTCAGTCAATACACTTTCAGTACTTCTTGGTTTGGTATAGATATGTGGATGACGTGTTCCTTTTATGACGTGGTTCTGAGGTACAACTTTATGAGTTTATGGAGTATATTAATAATGTACATCCCCTTATTAAATTTACCAACACTTAAAGTCAGACCAACATACAATATTTGGATGTTAATGTGAAAACTACTCTTTTTACAATAGAAACCAATGGTAATAATGTATTACATACAGTTGAAACTAGAAGTTTACATACACTATATAAAAAGACACATATGCATGTTTTTCTCACTATCTGACATGAAATCAAACCTTACCTTTGCCAAATGCCAGAATAATGAGAGACAGAGAGAGAATTTTTTAAGGCATTTTTTATTACTTTCTGCAAAGTCAAAAGTTTACATACATTTCATCAGTATTTAGTAGCATTGCCCTTAAACTGTATGACTTGGATCAAACATTTTAAATATTCTTCCAAAAGCTTCTCACAATAGTTGGTAGAAATGTTGGCCCCCTCCTTCTGACAGAACTGGTGTAACTGAGCCATTTTTTAAGTTTGACCTCCTCGCACCTGCCTTTTCAGCTTTGACCATACATTTTCAATAGGATTATGATCAAGGCTTTGTGATGGCCACTCCAAACATTGACTTGGTTCTCCTTAAGCCACTTTATAATCAGTTTGGCAGTACGCTTCGGGTTATTGTCCATTTGGAAGACCCATTTCCACCCAAGCTTTAACTTCCTGGCTGAAGTCTTGAGATGTTGCTTCAGTATTGCCACATAAAATTCTTTCCTCATGATGCCATCTATTTTGTGAAGTGCACTAGTCCCTCCTGCAGCAAAACAACCACACAACATGATACTACCACCTCTGTGTTTCACAGTTGGGATGGTGTTCTAAGGCTTCCAAGTTTCTCCCTTTTTCCTCTAAACGTAATGCTGGTCATTATGGCCAAACAATTAAATTTTAGTTTTGTCAGGCCACAGGACATGTCTCCAAAAATGTAGGTCTTTGTTCTTGTGTGCATTTGCATACATTAATCTGGCTTTTATATGTTTCTTTTGGAGTAATGGCTTCTTCCTGGCAGAGTGGCCTTTCAGCCCATCTTGATACAGTACTCGTTTCACTGTGGATAATGACACAATCTTCCCAGCTTCCCCCAGCATCTTCACAAGGTCTTTTGCTTTTATTCTTGGGTTGATATGTACATGTCAGACCACAGCACATTCATCTCTGAGACACAGAATCCTAGTTGACCTAAAATGGGTAAGGTTTATTCTGATTTCATGTCAGATAGTAAAACATGCATATGTGTCTCTTTATATAGTGTATGTAAACTTCTGGTTTCAACTGTACACATAGGGCGATATCTATGAATCTTCACCATTTTTTTGCCATATATTGCCTGCTCTATAGAAAGATGAACAGGCGTACGGCCAAACATGGCAAACTGACAACACATTTTAATGCGCCAAAGTTTGGTACAAAAATGCCATACAAAGTTTGGCGCATAACACTCTATGTGCCAATTTTGAGTGCTATACAACAAAAATGTTTGGCATGTTGTAAAGGGCTCCATTTCCTCTCCGAACACCAGGCTCCTCTCCTACCAGCCCAGGAATAGATTTTCGTACATAGGAGGACAGGCTCTCCCCATAGCTGTACCCCTGAGCTGGTGATAGAGACTGGTTTCGAAGAGGAAATAGTTATGTTTAAGGGTGAACTCCAAAAGCTGCAACACCAGACGATTATGTCCCTCGTATTGTCTGCCTCTCATTTTCAGGAAATATTCAACCGCATTCAGGCACCAGTGGTGTAAAATGCTACTATATAGTGCCTCCACATCCACTGAGGTTAGCTTGACATCCTGGTCAATGTTAATCCCCTCTAGTTTTCTTTATGAGGACTTGGAGATCTCTCAAATAGGAGGCTATCAGTATCTTATCTATTTGACTCCCGTTTTGTGTCAGGGAACCAATCCCTGACACAGTCGGGCGCCCTTTTAATGGACTGATACCCTTATGAATTTTTGGGAGTGAATAAAATGTTGGAATCTGAGGTTTAGTTGGTAAAAGTAATTGGGCTTTCTCCCTAGAGAGAAGACCTCCATCCATTGCATCTATGATGATCATCTCCAATTTTTTAAAGAATTTATTCATATGATCCTCTCTCAAAATAGCATATCTTACCCTATCCTCCAGAAGACAATTGCACTTCGATGTATAACTTTCATGATCCATCAACATGATATTGTCAGAGGGCTTTATTATCAAGTTGGGGTCAGACTCCAATGATACCAAAGTTTTCATCTCCTGTTTTCTTGTTACCAGTTTTAGAAAGATGACTATCTCAGGGGTGTCTTGTGATGGAGGGGACCTAGTGCTTTTCAGTTTTAAATCGGTTTGTGGTTCAATTCCACTCCCTTGTTCTCCATCCTCTAGCAATTCTGCTAGCACTCTTACCCCTGGAAGATCCTCTGTTGTAACTCCCAAATCATTACACATTTGTGCATCATTATTTTTAAAAACTTAAACCATTTAATACTGCCAATTCATCATCACTTAAGGACTTCTGAGATAGATTTATCATCTGGTTCTGTTGCTCTCTATTCTTTAGGTTTGTTTGCCTGGTCTCTCTCTTAGTGTGTATGGTGGGCCACTCTGCTAATCCAAAAAAAAGGAAGATAATTAGGAGGAAGAGGATGGTACGGAACTCATAGTGGAAGCCATAAAAGACTGAGGTTCTTTGAAAGAACCCATCGCTGTTGTCCCATGTTGTTTTGCTGGCTCTCTTCCACCTCTTTGATTTCTCCACTCCATATTCCATGATCAATTTACTCTCCCCCTCCTTCTATAATTCCTTCCCTTGTAACGTCTATACCTGCTATCTACATAGACTTCACTATCGGAGAAATCTGGGTCTGATGATGATCCGTCAGTGTCTGGGAGTTCACGTTCATATAAATACGCAAAAGCCTTCCCTTCCCTGAACTCCCAAGATCACGAGTAAATTGTTTGTGATTAAGTTCCTTAATATTTTGCATGTATTTTTCCAATGAGTTCTTAAACAGTGTTTCACATCTGGATAAATCAGGGCCTGCTCTCAATTTCAAGGCCTTTTCAATTGTTTCTTTCAATTTTCTACCAGTGGTTTCAAGGATTTGTTTATCCTCTTCATGTCATATTCCCATCAAATGTAGGGAGGAGTTTAATAGTTCTTGTTCCCACTTTTTAATTAACTGTAGTGACCTTGACCTTGGAGAAGGACTAACTTGTCATCTCAGTCCTTTCTGAACTATTTTGGCTTTGATGTAATTCTTTAGACACTGTATCTCCCAGAATGATTAAATATTCTCATTATATGCTATATATAATTCTTTAAATACAAATTTAAGACTAGTCCTATTTGTATCTTCTGATAAATCACAATCTGAGAATATTTTCTGTACCTTTGTCAATCATTTATCCGTACCTAGGGGTTCACTTAGCAAACCTTCCATTAGTAGAAAAAATCACAGAAAAAAAGAAAAATTAATTCCAACAGGGTTTGTAGAATAGAAATCAGTGCCAAAATATATGCAAACCCACCATCTAAAATGTAACTTTTATTTCAAAATATTAAAAACCTGTTTATACATGCAAGAGCTATTAATCTGCTACAATAAATTTATAAAGCCTATACTGATATGATACCAAATTAGGCTGTCCAACAGTTAGCCTATACACTAAAGAAGAATATACATACTGGCCAACTCTCCCTTATCCTCTCCACTGATTGGCCCTTGTGAAGGCTGTGAGTTTGCCCCGACAAGGACGGCCCCGAATATTGATGGCTCGCCCTATTTAATTCCTATCGTGTCCTTATTTGGCTATAAAAGCCTAACAAATAACCAGCAATATTGGCCTAGATAATATTCAATAGGCCACTAAATATCAATATCCCACATGGGTTCTACAATACAGATACTTGTATGCACATTAATCAAGTCATACAACCTAATCCCGTGCCTGACTTCTTATTTTTTAAATAATCCATGATACAGAAACTTGTATATACAATAATGAAAACGTACAACCTGATCCCATGTATAATTTCTTAACTTTCAAACCCGATGCATTTCCCCCTCAAAAGTATAGATGACTGTTCATCAGTTCATCCGTGGACAGACATATAAGCCACCAGTGTGGGCTTAAGATGCTGCAGATAGATGCTCACTGATGCTAGATCCTGATAAAGGCCATTAGTCTCCTACTATACTGTGACGGGTGTCCCCGCGACCCCCCGTGTCGGATCGCGGGCACACCCGCATCCTAGCAGCGTCGCCCGGGCGTGCTCGCAGCTCTGTCCCCTTACCTCACCGCGCTCCTGCTGTTCTCTGGGCACATGCTTCCATGTGGCCGGGTGCCATGGGAAAAGCACCCCTTTTTAAAAGGGACAGCGTTTTCGGTGATTGGTTTTCACCGGGCGTTTGATCCTATTTAAATCCTTCCAAACAAAGTACCCTGTCAGAGAAAGGCTTTTCCTGAAATTTCTAGTGTTTTTTGTGTACCGTATCCTCTCCTCCCCCCTCGACCATGAACCTTTGCCGCCTTTCCCCCCTCCGCCTGCCCCCGGCAGAGTCTGCCCCCAAAAATTTTGTACCGTCCCACACCTCGGCCCCCCACAGCAAGCAAGTACTCAGGGCAGTGACCTGGTAGCAATCCACCGCAGCAAGTCCACCCCGCTTGTGGGGGGCTCTGGTGAAAACCAAAACCTACTTAACCCCTCCCGGCATGGCTTATACCACTCTTTTGATGGTCCAGGGGAAACCACATCTCTGGTTTGCCTTTTGGTAAGCCAAACCAACGTTAAATTTCGGCCAGGGACCCTGCAAGGTGCCTCTTCCGATTCCTACCTCACCACCATGGGCCCAGCAATCCAACGATCGCACAGAAAGCGCAACAGCTTAAAAGTGACCTCTATATGCAACCCGCCACTATCAGCAACAGCCAGTGCCGTGGCGCTCGTGGCAGCTCCGGTAATATATGCCGACCCCAAGTTCCGGTTGTCCATGCCTACAAAATTTGATGAGACCCTAAGGCCTGCAGGGGCTTCATCACCCAGTGCTCCCTCCACGTGAAACTTATGGCTGGTCAGTTCCCATCTGAAAGGGTCTAAGGTGGCCTTCGTGGTCAGCCCTGTTTTTTGGGAAAAGCCCTGGCCTGGGTGATTCCACTTTGGGACCAAAGCGACCCCGTCATGGCTGATCTTGGCACTTTTCTTCAGGAATTCCGAAGTGTGTTCGAGGAACCTGTCCATGCATCCTCAGCAGAAACCGTGTTGCTGAACCTGCAACAAGGGAATTCCTCCGTAGGGGACTACACTGTGCAATTTCGCACTCTGGCTTCAGAATTAGCCTGGAACGAGGCAGCATTGCGTGTCACATTCAAGAAGGGTCTCTACAGCCAGATTAAGGATGCCCTCTCCACCAGCGACCCTCCGTCGTCCTTGAGTGAGCTGATACATCTAGCTACTCGGATCTACAGAGTCTTCTCTGAGAGACAGGAGGAACTTCGTCAGGAACGTGAGCCAGGCCAATCACGCCGTCTGCCCCATCTAGCACCAGTGTTCCCACAGCCTCCTTCAAAGCCGGATGTTGAAGAAGCCTTGCAGGTGGACAGGGCCCACCTAACAACGCTCTCACGACGTTGTGAGGAGAATCTCTGTCTCTACTGGGGCACCCTGAACATATCCGCAGGGGTTGTCCGCTTCGCCAGTAACGTCCAGGAAATGCACGCACCTAGGCTTCACGGGAGAGTCGTCCCTAGGTGTGAGCTATTCCTCTCCTCATCTCACTCTGCCGGTACAGATCACTAACAATTCTGGTATATCGTTCCAAGTAGCTGCCTTCCTGGACTCCGGATCAGCCGGAAATTTTATGGACGCTATCCTGGTGACTAAATATCGCCTCCCGGTGGTTCGCTTAGACGAAACCCCTGGTCATCTCGTCTGTCAGCGGTGAACTGCTGAGTGACTCTGTCCACTTTCTGACGGAACCAGTGTCTCTGCAAGTGGGACCCTTTACATAAAGAGAGGATCGCATTCTTCGTGATACCCAATTCATCCTCGCCGGGTCCGTACGTAGCTGGGCTTCTCCCATGGCTGCGCACGCGTCACGCCCCTATGCTTCACTGAGAAGAGCAGTACCGAAAGTATAGCTTTCTTAGGGCGGGACTATGCCAGACTACTGCTTAGTGGCATACCTACCGCACCGGTGTGCCCCCACTCCTCATCACGACCTATATACCAAGTCTCTACTGGGATCTAACTATTTGCAGTATCAAGGAATTCCAGGACACTTATTTCTGAGAAAAACAAGCGGAGACTCTCTGCTCCTTATCGACCCTAATGACTGCCCAATTTGACCTACAAGCCTGTGTCCCAGTTCCTCCCTGGATTAGGGTTTACCCTCTCTCTCTGTACCCGAGACCTACCAGGCGATTGACTGCCAATAACGTTTCAAGAAAATCTATGCACTAATGGGGCTTCATCCGCAAATCTATCTCACCCGCAGGTGCCAGGTGTTCTTCTTCGTTCGAAAAGAGAGATGTGGTCACGCGCCCTTTGCAAGATTACCGAGACGAGCCTCAACAAAAACCCCATTAAAAACCGATGTCAATACCTTTATAAGGGCACCAAACACTTTGACCAATCTCGGGGGCCAGAATCTTTATCTAAGTGGGATACTGCGAGGAGCCTAGCCCACAAATTATTCGGATTCAGGAAAGGGGGGGGACGAGTGGAAGATGGCCTCAACACTCAGGTATGGACAATCGAATACCTGATAGATGCCCTTCGGTCTGAGAGCAACGCCCCGCAGTCTTCCAGGAATTTGTAATGAATATTTTCCTGAGACCTCCTGTTACCTGTGTAGTTGGTTTCTGTACCTGACACATATACATCGAGTCTATTCTCCCTCGACAGTTCAGAGTCCAACCATCCGCACGTATGCACCAGTTTCTGAGAGGCGTTTGCGACGCAACAATCACCTCTTTCGCCAAACTAGAAAAAGTCATGCGCTTTTCCCACCAGACCCTAGCCTCCCGTTTCTCAAAGAGTACCATTTATCTCTGACAAGGGCTCACAATGGATCCAGCTAACTGTTCGCTGTCCATTCAGATGGCCTCGACCTGTCGGTCTCAGGCAAACAACGTTTTCATGGGGTTCGCGAATTACTAACTACAGCCATTTCATTCCACACTACTCTCTGACTTTGTGTAGCCCCAACTGTGAGCCCCTCACTAAGGAGGCATAGGTTAAAAACATCGCATACTAAACCTGCAGCCGCCGAAGAGGCCTCTCACCAAGCAAAGGCCTGCCTTTTGCATCGTCACCCGATTTAATCCTATCCGGATACAGAGAACCCATTCATCTTCTGAGGAGGAGACGCCTGTATCTGTGGGGGCTGGATCGAATCACACACAAAAGGGCCCTTAAATGCAAAGACTCAGACCTGTAGAATATTTATTTTCCAAAATATCTTCCGTCTAGCGATCCGTAATGCGCGAGAAAACTAACACCAACGAGAATCTTGGATTTACTGGGCCATTTACGCTTGCCTTGGAGGAAATGGCTTCCACCTCCTGGAGGGAGCTTCTCGGGCATCCATTAAAACATCTTCACCGATTCATAAAATCTCCTCTACCTCCAAACCGCTGCAACGTCCCTTAACCCACGCCAAGAATCAGTAAGGGAGTCGGCTCTGTTTTTTCTCTCATCAGTATTAAATTTTTTGTTTAACCACTTTATTAAACGAGGACGGAAGAAGAAAGGTGGGCTTTAAAATCCACAAAGTCTCCGATCCCGCTATCTCGTGCCTCAGATGTTTGAAGTGAGAAGAAGAGGGCGCACCCTCGCACAACAGTCGGGGATAACTCGAGTACCTATCCAGAATCTGTCTGATATCCACGCGTCCCCCGTAAACCTTCAATGTGTACCCCTGGACAACGACGTTACGTGATGAGCCTGCGATCGCATCAAATGGTACTGGACTGGGGTCATTCTTCTCGAATAGCCGGACATCCTGGGGTTTCAGAAATAGTCTAGTTCCCCCTGATTGCCCGTTTTTACTGAGTGGCCCTGATTTTGAGCCAGAGACGTCGAAAGAATTCGAGTGGAAGACATGCGTACCACTTATCTTACCATAATCAGCTCGTCTAAAACTGGCGTGATATATATGCGGATATCTAGTATGCGATGGGGGGACCGTGGAGCTGGTCCTCTGAGGGACACTAACAGTCCAGTATTTGGATTAGGCGGACCACGATCGCGAGTCGATATCTCTAGTTATGCACCGTGACCTAACTCCCTCTGCAGGTAATACGGTGGTATTATTGGTGTGTGGGGAGGCTAGCGGACGCGCAGGTGATACTTCCTAAATGGTGCAATTCTTCCGTCTTGCTGGCGTGTGCCATGGGGGAGGGGGGGGGGGGGGGGGGGGGGCACTTCTGCCCCACGTCTACCAATCTCTCCTTTTCAACATATTTTCCCCGGCTGCATGGACTTCTCACAGCATATCGTCTCAGACCGGTGATTTCAGTTTGTCTCTAGATTTTGGCGGGGCCTCTGCGCGCAATTACAAGTCAAAACTGAACATTTCCTTCATGCCTACCACCACACAATCTATTGCCAAGTGAAAGGTGAATCAGGAGTCCTTGGTACCTGTCTCCACCATTTCGTGTTCTGCTCGACATGCTGGTCGTCTCTATGTGTCTATTTTGTTGCCATGGACCGAATTTTCATACAATTCCTCTGGAAATCAATTCTGTCCGGAGCAACTCCTTTTCTTGTGATGGTGGAATATGATCGTGGCCTGCGGAGGCCGGCTCATCCACGTGGAACTTCGCGGGGGTCTCTGCTCTCTTGCCAGCCGGGAGCTCTCCAGATTCCTTCAGTAGACAGTCTCCGTCCGTGACTTATCTGTTATGTTGGGAGAAACACGCCAATCTCTCCTTATCACTCGCCTCGGCCCCAGAAGGTTCAGAGCAGAACAAGAAAAGGAGACCCCCTCAGTCCTTTGCCCGGGAGATAGGGTATCGTTGTCCTGCCCTGGTAAGTCCGCCTCAAAATACACCAGCTATAAGCCTTGGCCGCCCCCGTTTTCCTTGGAGTCCCTTGAAGTCCTGAGGCGCATCAATCCCTTTGTGCCTACAACTCCGAGCTAAGATCCTCCTAGACTATGCGCCGTCCAAACTCCTTCCACGTCTCCCCTCTGCTTGAAAAACCAGTTCATCCTTCATTGGTTCACGCGACTTATGCTTCCCAGTCCCTGGCTCCCAGTAGCTGACTCCACCAATGCGTTTTTTACGGGTTAAGGAGATCTCTTGTGCCATGAAGACAGTTAGAGGGGATAAATTTGTACGTTGGTTGACTGGAAGGGCGGGGGGGGTTTGGGTCCGGAGGCAAATGTCGTGAGGAGCCGGAGGTCAACTCCCTGGAACTGCGACCTGTCCATTGACAGAGGTATCTGCAGAGTTAGAAAGAGGCGGGGAGGGCTAGGACGGTGAGGATACTGTCACGGTCAGGCTCGGACTGGGCCGCCGTGGACCGGGGAATCCCCCAGAGGGTCCCGATCCCGCTTTGGCCCCGGAAGTGCAGTGCCATGTCTCGAATTCCCCGTGGCCCAGCCGGCGCATCCGTCACTGGTACCCCGGGAAACCCCCGTCTCCGAGCCACCCAGAGACCTACCCGGGTAGTTGGGTTTACTAATGTACCCCCGGCTCCCGGGCTTCGCCGCGTCTTATGTCATGCGGCGCGCTGATCTCGCCCGGCAGGCTGAACGCATTAGACCCTATCAGCCACCGGGTGCGCGCAGGCCCCTACAGGTGATCGTAGGCCGGCGCAGTGACGTCACTTCACCGCGCCGCCTATGACAGTGACGCCAGTCACAGAGCCTGCGGGAGCTCGACGGGGTGTCCTTGACCTATCCGTAGCAGCGTACGTTGGATCTGGGAGTGTCTGTACTGTGGCCGGGAAGCCGTGAGGAGTGGTTGTGTGGGGGGGGTTGTTGTGGGGTAGTGTTGCGTTTGGTAGTGTTGTGAGGGGATTGGTTATATTTGTGTTTTGATTTTAAACTATCTAATTTGGTGCGCGCTCGTAGAGCAACTATGGGGGGCCCCTGACAACTCAAGGCCCCTGACTACTAAGGGGGGCCCTGACTACTAAGAGTGGGCCCCATGACTACTAATGTGGAAGGAGCCCCTGGCTACTAAGGGGAAGTTTTGGGGTGCCCTGTCAATTATGTGCGGCCCCTGGCTACTAGGGGTGGCCCTGCTACTAACGGGGGGGGCCCTGACTACTATGTGGGGTGCCCCTGTCTACATTTGGGGGGCCCCTACTACTAAGGGGTGCCCCTGGCTATCCCCCCTTTAAGGGTGAGGGGGGCCCTGACTACTATGAGGGGTGTGACCCCCGCTACTAATGTGGGGCGCCCCTGGCAACTAGGGGGGACCCTGGCTATCTAATAGGTGGGGGTGGGCCCTGGCTACAAAAGGGGTGGGCCCCTTGCAACTAAGGGGGGGGCCCCTGACTACTAAGGAGGTCCCCTGACTACTAAGGTGGCCCCCCTGCGGCTACAATTGGGGCCTCTGACTACTAAGAGGGGCCCCTGACTACTACGGGAAGGTGGGGGGCCCCCTGTACTCTAAGGGAGTGCCCGGTAGCAAATAAGGTGGGGGGGCCACTGTCTCTACTAAGGGGGTGCCCCCATGACTACTAAGTGGGGGTGCCTTACTACAATTAAGGGGGGGGGGGCCCTGACTACTAAGGGGGGCCCTGGCTACTATGGTTGAGGGCCCTGACACTAAGGGGTGGGCCCCTGACAACTAAGGTGTGGTGGCGGAGCCCTGACAACTAAGGAGGGGGGGGGGCCCTGGCGTACTATGCGGTGTTGATGCCCTGGTCTACTATTGGGGGCCCTGGCTACAATGGGGGGCCTGGCTACTATGGGGGAGCCCTGGCTTACAAAGGGGGCCCCTGCTTCTAATGGGGAGGCCCCGGATACTATGCGTGGGCCCCTGACCACTAAGAGTTCCCCCTGAGTTACGAAGGGTGGGGGTGGCTGGCTACTATTGGCGGTGTGCCTGAGTCTACTAATGGGGGGCCCTGGCTACTAATGGGGTTCCTCTGACTACTAAGGTGGCCCCTGACTACCTCATTGGGCCCTGGCTACTAAGGGGTGCCCTGGCTACTAATGGGGGGCCCTGAGGGCTCACTAAGGTAGGGCCCTGTACTACTAAGTGGGGCCTTGTCTACTATGGGGGGCCCCATGACTACTCATGGAGGTGGCCCTGGCTTCCTAAGGGGGTGCCCAGGCTTACTAAGGGGGGACCCATTAACTACGAAATTGGTGGCCCCCTGACTACTAAAGAGGGGAGTCCTGACTCTACAAGGGGGCCCCTGGACTACAAAGTGGGCCCCAGACTACTCTGGGGGAGGCCCCTGGCTACATTGGGGTGGCCCCTGAAATACTAGTGGGGGGCCCTGGCTACTATGGGGGGGGCCCCTGACTACTATGGGAGGCCTGGCGTACTATTAGGGGGGGCCCTGGCTGACTATGGGGGGCCCTGACTACTATTGGTTAATGGCCGAGAGAACTAAAGGGTGGCCCTGACATGACAAAGGGAGGGCCCTGACTACAAATGGGTCCCTGTGCTACTATGTGTGCGAGTCCCTGTGCAACTATGGGTGGCCCCTGGCTACTATAGGTGGGCCTCCTGTGACCTACTATGGGAGGGCCCTGGCTAACTATAGGTGTAGGTGACCCTTACATAAAAGGGGCCCCCGTGACTACATAAAGGGAGGGCCCTACTAATATTAAAGGGAGCGGCCCCTGGCAAACATAAAGGGGCCCTGACTACTAAAATGGGGGCCCAGACATACATATAAAGGGGGCCCCTGGCTACTATATAAAGGGGGCCCTGACTAACTAAGGGAGCCCTGACGTATCAAAAGGTGGGCCCTGTACTACCCTACACATACCTAAAGGGGTGGGCCCTGACAACCTACATCACTATGCTAAAGGGGGCCCTGGCTAACTATACACAAGCTAAAGGGGGGCCCTGACTTCCTGCATACTAGCTAAAGAGGGCTGACTTCCTGCATCCTAGCTAAAGGAGGCCCCTAACTACCTTTATAACACCTAAAAGAGACCCTTAACTGCCTGTATCACTCCCTAAAAAGAGACCCCTAAATAACAACACGCCTGTAAACTCCCTAAAGGAGGCCTAAACTGCCTGTATACCTATCTAAAAGAGACCTTAACTGTCCTGATACTCCCAAAAGAGAACCCATAACTGCCTGTAATACCCAGCATTACTCCAGTGGGAGGTAAGTACCCTTCCCCCCCTCAACCCCCTAGGATACAAGACCTCAAAGTAATATGGCTTCCCCGCTCTTCACGACAACCCTGGAAGTTAGTAGAGAGGTGGGAATGTGGTAAACAAATGCTTGAAAATTGAGAAGGATCTAAGATATTTGTGTGTAATATTCTGCAGTAAGACTGTGGTCCGGGACAAGTCATCATGGTCGGTGTGGAACGGCATACAGAAGAAAAGGGAATAAGAAACACTCAAGAGAAGAGAAACGACTCCTCAGATAGGACGCCTCTGTGAGTCCCAGGATGTAAAGTGGTTAATAGTTTAACTTCATATTGGATCAGTGTTGTATTCACTGTAATGAGTGATGTGTACCTGAGCTGGTGTCCCTGACATCTATGGCGGTCTCTATATGCAGTGTTGTAGGGTTATACATAACTGGTGTCTGACCTCTATGCGGTCTCTATATGTCGTGGTAGTATGGTTAAACCTGATCTGAGTCTGTACCTCTATGTGGTCTCAATATGGCTGTGTTGTAGTGTTATGTCGCGCCGTATAATGCCCAGCGAACATGTAGTCCCTGATATTTGACCCTGTTATAGGAGTTACACTTCTAGCTTTCCTTGCTGGTGTGTATTTTAAAGGTGGTGAGGAGCGTGACAATGGAAACGTGGAGGAGATAATTGTAGGTGTGTGAAGGGGGATATTGTATGTGGGAGGAGGGGTATCTTGGATGTGGGTGGAGGGGGATATTGTATGTTTGGTGTGAGGGACATTGTAAGTGGGAGGATGGGGGAGTATTGTATGTGTGTGGAGGGGATATTTGTGTATGTGGGTGGAGGTGGATATTGTATGTGGGTGCAGGAGGAATAATTGTAATGTGGGTGGAGGGGATATAGTATAGTGTGGTTGAGGGATATTGTATGTGGTGAGGGAAATTGTAAAAGTGGGTGGAGGAGATCATGTAAGTGGTGTAGGGGGATATTGTATGTGGGCTGGAGGGGGATTATTGTATGTGGGTGGAGGGGGAAATGTAATGTGGGTGGAGGGGATATTGTATGGTGGTGAGCGAATATTTAATGTGGGTGAGGGGATATTGTATGTGGGTGAAGGGGGATATTGTATGCGGGTGGAGGGGATATTGTATGTTTGGGGGGTGGTGGGGGATATTGTAGTTGGGTGGAGGTGATATTGAAAGTGGGGTGGTGGGGATATTGGAATTGTGGATGGATGGGGGGGATATAGATAGTGGGATGTGAGGGGGAAAAGTGTAAAGAGGTGAGTGAGGGGGGGATAGTGGTATGTATGGGTGTAGGGTAATATTGTAATGTGTGGTGGATGGGGATATTGTATGTGGGTGGAGGGGATATTTGTAAATGTGGTGGAGGGGCAATACAGTAATGCGGAGGTGATCGGCGGATATTTGTATGTCGGGTGAGGCGGAAAAGTTGTATGCGGTGGAGGGGGAATATTGTAAGTGGGTAGGAGGGGGAATATTGTATGATATGGGTCGGACTGGGGAATAAAGTATGTGAGTGGAGGGGGATAATTGTAAGGTGGGTGAGGGTGATATTGTATATGTAAGTGTATGTGAGGGATAATGATAAAGGTTGCTGAGTGGGGATATTGGAAAAGATTGGGTGGTTCATGATGAGATATTGTATAGTGGGTGGAGGGGGACAAGTGTATGTGGGCTGGTAGGGGGATAGATGTAGTAGGAGTGAGGGGATATTGGTAATGTGAGTGGGGGGAAATATGGTAAATTGGTGTGTAGGGAAGATATGTATGTAGGTGGAGGGGGAATATTGTAAAGATGTGGTGGAGGGGGATATATTTATTATTTTATTTTGTGGGTTTTTTTATTTTTTTAATATGTGTGTGTTGAGGGGGATATTTGAGATGTGGGTTGGAGGGGGATTTGTATGTGGTGAGAGGGGATATTGTATGTGGACTAATGGAGGAATATTGTATGTGGGTGGAGGGGGATAATTGTATGTTGGGTGGAGTGGGATAATGTATGTGGGTGGAGGGATCTGTAATGTGGGTGTGAGGGGGGATATTGTCTAATGTGGGGTGAGGGGAATATGTTATGGGGGTGGAGGGATATTGTATGTGGGGAGGAGGTGATATTGTAAGTGGGTGGATGGGAGGGATATGTATGTGGGTGGAGGGGGATTATGTAATGTGGTGTGAGGGGGATATGTATGTGGGAGGTGGGGGAATTGTTGAGTGGGGTGATGGGGATTATTGTAATGTAGGGTGTACCGGGGGAATAAGTGTTATGTGGGTTGAGGGGGATATTGTAGTGTGGGTGATGGTGGATATTGGATGTTGGTGGAGGGGGGATATTGTATGTTGAGTGGAGGGGGATATGGAATGGACGTCTACTTAGCCCTGATGGATCTATGATATGCTAGACAGACATGATATGTGCGATAGAACCAAGATATCGCGAGCTTCGTCACTTTCTATTGTACAACACAATACAGTTCTGATTTGCGCACAACCCCGCCCCTAGTAAAAAGTGGTAAAAATGGGCGAATTTAATGTCCGAGAGGCCGTAATATTTTTTACTTACATTAGGGTTGTCCCCTGTGGGCCCCCCCTCAGATCAATCTCCCCTGAGTGCCCCAGAATTCCCCCGCTCCGACACTGGTCCACGGTTGATCCAAACACCGACCCCCCCCGAATGTCGGGTCGCGTGCACACACGCATCCCCACAGCAGCGGTCACCTGCTGCAGCAGCCGGATGCGACCCCGTCCCTCGTAGCTGCGGGTGAGCTCGCAACTCTGTACCCCTCTACCTCACCTCGCACGCAGACTGTGCTTCGTGACCTCGCGCTTCCCACTGGCGTACTCAATCTCAATTAAAGTTACATCACACCAGTGATTGGTTTTCACCGGGCGCTGATCCTATTTAAGTCCACTTCCCCTTGATACTTGCCGAATCGATAGTGCCCTGTGTCACGAGTGGGTCCGCAGCCCCCCGCCCGGGCTGCGGGCATACTCGTGCTGCTCCGGTCCCTCCGGCGTCCGGGAATGAGGTTGCGCCGCGGTCCGGAGCCGCCTGGCCGCCGCACACACACGCATCCCCTGCACGCATCCCTTACCTGTCCCACGGGCTCCCGCCGAGCCCAGCGACATCCCTGCTGGCCGGTCTTAGGCGCGCGCTTCCCGCTCTTTTTAGGCGCCTCGCACTTTGAACGCTCTCTAATTAAAGAGGAAAGGGCCAGCGAGCGGCACTGATTATTGGTAACGTGTGGCCATTTTTGCCGCAGACCCTATATAAGAATCCATCCATTCCGAACTCCCCCGCCTGGATCTTTAGTGCCCTCCAGCCTTTAGAGAAAGCGTTGTCCTGCAATCTAGTCTGCCTACCGTGTAAACCGAAGAAACCGTTACGGCCTCCCCGTTTTTCTCGACCACGAACCCACTTGCCGCCTCTAGCCCAGACCATCCGCTCTGCTCTGTCTCAGACTACGCCTACGTCACACAGATTTAGAATCACCAACGTACTGTGCCTTGGCCCCCGCCCACGCAGAGCAAGTCACGCCAGTGGAAAGTCGACTTGGTAAGTGTCCCTCCGCAGGCAAGTTCCATCCCGCTTTGCGCCGGGCGCTCTGGTTGAAAACCTGGTTTCTACTTAAGACTCCACTCACCCTTACACCATCAGCATTGTGGTGGTCCAGTCGGATTCACTACCACCATCCGTGACCGAAGATCTGGCCATGGAACCACGCCAAGGTGCCTTTACCTGTGATAAACGGACCTCACCGCAAATCAAGGCTCAGCAGTCGCATACAACTCGCGCAAACAAGCTCCCCAAGCTTGAACCAGTGTCCGCACATGCAGCAGCAGCTCCTGGCTAACCAACAGCCGCCGACGATCCCTCCTCCCATGGCGACGCCCTGGACCGCCAGTATCCTAGGGTTTCCAAGCTTCGGTTACCTTTACCCTCCAAGTTTGAAGGGGTACTCCAGAAACTTTGCCGAGGGGATTTATTAACCCAGTGCAGCTATGCAATTGAAATTAAAGGCTGGTCAATTCACCACTGAACGCTCGATGGTTAGTCTACAGTCCGGGAAGGCTCTGGAGTGGGCTAACCGCCTCCTTTTGGACAGGAAATGCTTCCGTGACTACTGACCTCTGCAGGTTTTTCTGTCCTATTTCCGCAGTTTCTTTGAAGAGCCAGCACTGAGCATCCTCTGCAGATACCTGCTCTACTGATCTTCCGTGACTCCTCAGTTGGGGCCATATGCGGTTTCAGTTTCCCGGAACCCTGGCGTCGGAGCTGAGCCCGAGGAAACCCCGCCCGCCCAGTGTGGACAATTTCTAAAAAGGGCCTGGTCCAGCAGGGTAAAGGATGCCCTGGCGCTAGAGACATCCCGTCCCTTCATAAGCGATTCATCCACCTGGTCTACTCGTATTGATTGTTCCGCTTCGCCCGAGCGCAAGAGAGCGCGCCAGGAATGTGATCAACACCCACGGCCACGCCGACTGCCCCCGCCTGGCTCCGTATTCAAGACCCATCCGCGCTTCGCCCCACCCGTCCTCTACTGGCCATGTGAAGATTCCCAAGACAGGTCTGTACAGAGGCACATTTGAGTCCCCGTAACAGGAACTTCCGCCGTCAGCAGAGAAAATGTGCCTCAATTGCGCCAGCCCCGAGGATAACTTTCGCCAATGGCTGCCAACATCTGCCCTCAGCGGCAGTGGAAACGCCAGCCACCTAGGTCATGTCCGGAGAGGCCGTCCCTAGTGTGAACTCTATCCTCTCCACGTCTTCTAATGGAGTAGAAGTGTCTCGACTGGTTCAGGACTCGTATTTCGAGTCGCCTGCTTTATCTGGACTATCCGTCTTCCGCTGTGAATTTTATCACACGCCGCTCATGGTGTTCCAGTATCGTTTTTCCGGTGACCGCCTGGAGAAGACTTTTGGTGATAACCACCGTTAGTTGGGGAGCACCTTATGACACTATCCTTACGTGACCAAGCCCCTGTCATTTCCACATGGGGCCTTACAAAAAGGAGAAATCACCTTTTAACGTCCTCCCCGGTTCGTCCTCAAGATCGCGTTGGGCCTTCTGTGGCTGCAGCTCCAACGTCCCCCCAACTCTCAAACTGGAAAACCGGGGAGGTTATACTGCCCTTGAGGGGACCCGACAGTCGAGTCGCTTCTAACGGTTCCCTCGCCAGGGGCGACTCACCCCCTCCTCAACCCCCCACGGTGCAACCAGGTCCTCTGCCAGGTCTTCCGCCGAATACCAGGACTACGCGGATGTCTTTTCGGAGAAGCAAGTCCGAATCTCTTCACCTCCATCGCCCTATGTACTGTCCCATTAAGTACCTCCACCTGGGACCAGTCCCTCCATTGGGGCAGGTCTACCTGTTGTCCAGCACCAAGAACCAGGCCATGATCGGACTATATCCCGTGAAAACCTCCAAAAGTAGCTTTTATAACGCAAGTCGCTACTTCAACCACCCCATGGCCGTTTTTTTTTTTCGTTCAGAAAGAAAGGTAAGGATTCACCTCCCGCCCCTGCATCAACTATCAGGTCTGAACCTTATTAACCGTGAAAAACCGGTACCGAGAAGCCCAATCACCTTGCCGCTAATCACACGAATTCCTTTGACCGGACTACAAGAGCAAATTCTTTTCCAAGCTGACCTACTTGATTCATACAACCTCATCAGTGATCCTGAGGGTGAGGAGTGGAAGATCTGCTTTATAACACTACCCGGGTAAGGTCACTTATGATACCATAGATTGCCATTCGGCTGTGAAATTCCTCCCGCGGTCTTCAGGAGTTCGGTAAATGAAGATCTTGAGGACTGCTGTACATACGATGGCGTCATCGTGTTTACCTGGACAACGACTCTTGGTTTCTTCTCCAGACCTCTGGGACCCCATCATTCACAGGAGCGCCAGTACCTCAAATGCCTTCGCGAGCAACCGCTTGTAGCCAGATTAGAGAAGGTGCTTGTTCCAACAGTCCAGCCTGACCCTTCCTCGCTTATATTGTCCTCTCGACCAAGGCCTGGCAAATGGTACCCTCCTAAGTTAATCTGCTATCCTTGCAATGGCCACGACCTGTTGGCCTTCGTGCCATACAAACGATTTTCTGGGGTTTCCGCCAATTATTATCGGCAGTTATTAATCCCCCCCACTCTCAAAACGCATGGTGGCTGCCCAATCCGTGGCTTTTAACCAAGAAGAAGGCCTAATCAAGGGTTGGTGCCACCAGCGGCCGAAAAATCTTTCTCAGATTTGAAGATGGCCCCCCCCCCCCCCCCCCCCCCGCCCCCCCCCCCCCCCCCTCTTTTTTTAGATTGCCTCCGCACTCTCCAATTTGTTACACCCCTACCCTGAGAAACTTTCTCGTTGGAGGTGGATTGCCTCTTCGGTGGTTGCAAGGATCGGTCTGTACTCAGAAGGTCCCAAGGGGAAAAAACCATCACCCTGCAGTTCATCCTCCAAACTTTCTCATCGGCTGAGAGGAGCCTATTGTATGGAGATCGGAGCGAAGCTACTCACTATAAGATGCGAGCCCCTGGAGAGTGCATCATCTCCTGGAGGGAGCTCAATCATCCTTTCGAGGTATTCACGGATCACAAGAACCTCCAGTCGGCCCAGCGCCTTAACCCTGTCGCATGAGCTCTTGGTCCGTCTTTTTCTCGCGATTCAACTTCCCGGATCCACTTCGTCCAGCGGAAAAGACATCAGGGGATGTGCCCACACGCAGCGCATCAGACATCCACTGGAGAAGGACCTCAGCCCCAACATCAATATATCTCCCGAATGCTTTGATTCAAGCGGCACCCAGTCCACCTTCAACAGATACCTCCCTGTGCAAGACTACGTCCACCTGTCTCTGCCAGGAGGGTCCCTGAAATGGGACATTGCTCGTTGAAGGGCTGACTCCTAGGGCTCGAAGATTCGATATCAGTTGAACCTCGTCGGTTTCTATTGAAGGTCAGGTACCTGGCCAAAGAAACTAATACTTTGTAAGTGGAGGCCTGTGCTTACTTGTCCCGGGAGACAAGAAACCCCGCCACAGTCCATTGAGCCTATGTCTGCAACCTTGCCGACTCCCATACGCCATGACCCTCATGTGGCGATGGATTTATCACCCAGCCCCTTATCCGCCCTCTTCGGGTAACACCGGTAGTTTAGTGTTCATGCTGATTAGGTTTTTACAAAGAGTGTCGCACTTGGTCCCTCTACCCTTACCCTGGTTACCATCCTCTGCACCTCGTCTTGACTCACTCTATCTTTATACATGTTTTTCCGCCAGCAACGTGCTGCCCCGCACCATCATGTTCTGATTGTGGGGTTCAGTTTGTGTCGAAGTTCTGCGTGTCACTCTGCTCCCATTTCAGGTTAATTTAGACTTCCGTCTGCGTAACCACCCGCAATCTAACGGCCAGTGAGAAAGAGTCAATCAGATTCTGGGCAGTCTACTTACCCACTTTGTTGTCAGCTTCGCTAGATGATTGAGTGCCACCTTCCTCAACCCTGGACCGTATTCTCACAATTCGCTGAAACTCAGAAGCTTCGGCCCAGGTGTATCCTACTTGTAGATCTATAGTTCGGCACGGTCCTCGCCCTCCTCCTCCCACTGCGCCTCCCCTCTCCTCTGGCCCTCTCCCCTCCGAGATTCCTCAGTGGATGCCCATGGTCATGAACATATCTGCCAATTGGGATCAGATTCGTCGGTCCCCTACAGCGTGCAAGCTCGTCACCTGCCATGAAAACACAGTAACAGACAAGAAAAGGAGACCTGCACCGACCTTTGCGCCGAGGAGACAAGGTCTAGGCTCCACCAAATATCGGTCCGGCTGAAAAATACCCCAGCAACACGAGCTGGGCCCTAGCCGTTGGCCCTTTTGCGAGTGCTGAGGCCTACAAGCCCAGTCTTCCCCACCCGACCATGACGGAAGGCTCCAAAGTCATTTTCGAATGTAACACTTCTGCGAAGTTGCCGGTCCGAAGCTGACACCGTTATTTTCCAGATAAAAGTTTCATCGACCTCCCTCTTCAGAAGGCGTATCCTCCAACAATTTGCCAAGTATAAGGAAATCCTGGGCTATGGAAATATCGGTTTAGGGAAGACATCATTTTCTAGTTGAATGAGAAGGGGATCGTTTTGGGCAGAGGATAGTTCTTGGATGCGGATGAGAACTCTCTGACCGAGCGTAACCAATTGTTGTATAGTGGTTCCTCCGTATCACCAGAAAGAAATGAGTAAGTGTAGCTGGGGGTGGGGGGGGTACTGTCACATATAAGGGGTCCCAGCCCCCCAGCCCGCCCGTGCCACCTCCGTGCTGCTTGCGTCCCTCTGGGCTACAAGGGAGAGTGCGCCGAGCGGTCCGTGCCCCTAGGCCATTGACTGCACATCACTTGTCACTCCACCACTCCCTGGCAATCCCATATACCTGTCACCACTAGCTACCCGCGTCCTCGTCGGCAACTTCCGACTCCCTGCTGGCCGAAGTTGGCGTGCTGTATCCCGCCCTTACATCACCGCCCACTGCTGTGCTTTCGTATGCGTGCGCTTCCACTGTTGGGCTAAACTGATCTCAATTTAAAAGGGAGAGCAACACCAGGTGATGATTTGGTTTTCACCTGGCTCTGCGATACCCTATTTAATCCCCTACCTCATCCCCCTGATAACATGCCGAAATCGATTATTAGAGCCTCTGTGTCACGAGTGGGTCTCCACGCAGCCCCCGCTCGGCCTGCGGGACATACAACACGTTCCAGCTCCGGTCCCTCAGGCGTTCGGGAGAGGTGCGCCGCGGGGATCCCGTGCCCCTTGCCGCCGGCACACACTTCTGCTCCCCTGGATACGCAAATTCCTTTACCTGTCCTAGCTCCCGCATCCCCGCGACTTTCCCATCTAGGCCGGTGCAACACGTTCCCGCTCTTTAGGCGACGCGCATAAGCGCCGAGATCTCTTTAGATTCAAAGGGCCAGCGGCGCCGATTATAGAGGTTAAGGCTGGCCGCTGACCTATATAAGTCCTTCCTTCCAGAACGCCCCCGCCGGAATCGTATATGCCCTACCACAGCCTTTAAGAAAGTTTGTTTCCTGCATTCTAGTTCTGCCTACCGTGTACCGAACCGTTACGCTCCCTTTTCTCGACCAAGGACCTCTGACGTCTGCCCCGTACCTCCTGCCTGTCCCCGAATACTGCCTAAAGTCTCACGATTTGTATCCGACGCACTGCTTGGACCGCCGCCGCAAGCAAAGACACGCCATTGGAAGCACCTGGTAGTTTCCCCGCCGCAGCATGTCCATCCAGCTTTGCGGAGCTGGGCTCAAGGTGAAAAGCCGGAGTTTCTACTTAGACTCCGCTCCCTGGTACGGAGCTTAGCAACCATCGCTTGCGAGTGTCCAGCATACCACTACCCCATCCGTGGACACCCAAGATAGCCCAGAGACAAAAGCGTTCCTGAATTAACAGTGTTTGTACCGTTGTAGCCATATCCCTCTGCCTCCATCTTCCTCGACCCCGGTACTGTTTGCTGCCTATCCGTATCTTCCTACCTGTCACCACCCGATACAAGTCTGCTCCCCGATTTTGTACCATGGACCACACCCACGTCCGCCATAGGGCCTAAAAAAAAAGCAAGTCACGTCAGGGTAGCGACCT
This sequence comes from Phyllomedusa bahiana, assembly GCA_025379985.1. NCBI lineage: Eukaryota > Metazoa > Chordata > Amphibia > Anura > Hylidae > Phyllomedusa > Phyllomedusa bahiana. Next base: position 79,137 of record JAODAL010007840.1, on the reverse strand, counting down.
GGTAGCAATCCGCCGCAGCAAGTCAACCCCGCTTTTCGGAAGCTCTGGTGAAAACCGGACCTACTTAGACTCCGCTCCCTGGTAGGGCTTATAACATCACTTGCGGTGGTCCAGAGGATCCACATCTCTGGTTTGCCTTTTGGTAACTCAAGCCTGACATATACCCTACCTACCTACCTTTATAAAATGATGTTGCACACCAGAAGCAGTGTGTTTCTGTGTGCATTTAAAATGTATCCACAGCTGTGTCTCTAACTTGGATGTAGCCAATAAACCTAATAAAATACAAATTCAGAATTCTGCTTCTAAAGACATACATCAACATATTGGTGCTTTCCCTAATGGGATAAAGTCATAGTAATACTATGTATGATAAAAACTTTTGAATTTTGCATAAAGTAATAAAAAATGCCTTAAAAATTCTCTCTTATTATTCTGGCATTTGGCAAATATAAATAATTTTGGTAATCCGAAATTACCTAAAATGGGTAAGGTTTATTCTGGATTTCATGCCAGATATTGAGAAAAACATGCATATGTGTCTTTTTATACAGTGTATGTAAATTTCTGGTTTCAACTGTATATACTTTACGTACAATTAACGTGATGACAATGTCATCTGGGCTGTTACTGAAATGCAAGTTATGGAGTATCTGCTCGCTCTATATAGAGGCATTGATTGTATAAATGAATTACTGGTGCAGGTGCAGTTGTTTTTTACCATTGAACATGCAGACTGCTACTCTATGTGTAGGTACAGATTATGTGATTGAATTTCCTGCGCATGCGCAGTTGCCTTTTGCTACTGGGCATACATATTAATTTTAGGAAATGCGCAATTGTTTTTAATAGATGTTGGGGGAGCATGGACTATGGAGCATCCTGAAATGTTTTAAACAAGGTGAGTGATTTACTATCACAATGTTTACACATTATGAATGTAGGTTCCATATGTGGGTAATTTACAATTCGGTATATTTTTAAATGTCTTGTGGGTTTTGGTTTAAACAATTGAGGGAGGTCCCTGTATGGAGTATACCGTATATATACACCTGTTATAACGATGTTTCTGTTGCTTTTGTAGTCGAAACATTGCATTTGGATGACATGAAATAAAAAAAATATTTATATGGAATTTTGGATATGCTTATGCTGCTACTTTTTCTGCTGTGGATTATCAACACTGGACTTGGACTGACCAGGTTTGATGACTCTGTTGCATTCCTGTTTCCCTGTTTTCTGGGATATCATAGAAGGGTTTTTTTGTGCTTCTCTAATTTTTAAAATTGAGACAATGGGTCCTGGGAAAGCTGGGTTGCACGTGTTGGCCGTTTAAGGCAGTGAGGAGGCACATTGGGCCACGAAAGTGGGAAAGAAACAGCAATTCTGACATTGTTTTTTGGGTTGCACTTTTACAACATTTGCATGTGGTGTAAATGACATACTATTACAATTGTACATTTACAATGAGATTAACCTAAAACACTTTTTTTTTATCAAGGACTTTGGAAAAATGGATGACCAAAATATAGCAATCCTTCATAGTGTTTTTTTTTATTTTTTACATTTTTTTTCATGGTGTAGCACTTAAAAAAAAATGTTTTTATTTCTATCTCCTTTTTAAAATTACTGGGTTCCGCTCCAAACCTACTCCAGAATCAGCGGTGTTAGATATTGGCTTATCAGATATTCCCTCTTCCCTAAGGACGATATTCTTCCATGTGTTTATTTCAGAGAGAACTGCTTCAGCTTGGAAATCCTCTCGAACCCCCTCGCTCTCCCAAGTTATTAATAGAGTTCATTTTAACTGTTCTTGTGAATTGAAACTCATCGAACCCCGCCATATATATGTTTTAAGAAAAAATCTCTCTGGGAACCCTGGCTATCTTCTAAATACAGCAATTATAGTTTTAACTGATCTAGCTTTTTACTTCCCATTATGTTATTATTTCCTGTACTCTAAATGGTGCATGTAATTGTCATTGTCCTATGACTTTAATTTACTGAAACCTTGCTGTTATACCGCTAAGATTTATGTATTCTTTTATTGTAGTTGCAAGTTCTTTTTTTTTTTTATTGTGTAAAACAATGTTTAGGGGACGTCCACGCAATGAGTCAAATTTAATCGTCAGCTTCTACCGTTGACGAGTATTTCATGTGGATTTTAGGTTGTTTTTTTTCCATCCAATTCTACATCAAAAAATGAGTCCCATTCATCTCTATGGGATTTTGGATGCCGATCCGACCTAAAAATGTTTTGGACGCAGTTTTCGACATGGAAAACGGCGGAAGATTGAACATGTTCCCATTTGTTTTTTTACTCTTAAAAAGCAACCTACGAAAATATGTGTTTTATGGACTATAATGTGTATTTTTAATTGAGGTCAATATAGATGATTTTACATTCGGTTTTAGACAAGCATTTCAAGTCGGAATCCATGTGGATTCCGACTTGAAATGCTTCTCATGTGGACGCTAACTTATGCATTGCTATATTTTGATACCCATAACTTTTTTATTTTTCTGTATACTGAGTTGTATTAAGGCTTTTTTCTTTGTGAGATGAACTGATATTTTTAATGGTACCACTTTGAGATTTACATGGCTTTTAAATCACATTTTATTCCATTTCATGTGCGGCAGGATGAGCAAAAATTGCAATTATACCATTTTTTATGACATTCATCGTGCAGGTTAAATAATGTAACAGTTTTATAGCCTAGTTTGTTACACACCAATATGTGTACTTTCATTTTCCATTTTCTTTTTTATGATTGGCATTTGGGTATTTTTATGATTGGCATTTGGACAATTAGAAAAGAGCAGTGTGCATGTTTTACTTTTATTTTGTGTTGGTTTTTTTTACTCTCTTCTCATAGGGAACTAGAATGAGTGATCACTTGTTCCTTGTGCAGAAAACAACCCTCTCCCTTCAATGTACTATTGCAGCATGGTGCAGGAAGGGGTTGTTAAGCATCAGTAACACCCCAGCGCAAAAAACATACACATCTAGGAAACAGAGCAAATATAGTCACAGTAAGGCTCTGTTTGTCCTATTGCTCTTTATGGATCCTATGTGGTATTCATTGAGACACTTTTAAGCAGCCCAACGGAAACCTGATGTGGAGGCCCCCTGAACGTGATGTGAAAAAGGTAAATAGCAATCTCCTGACAGTGGCACCTGTCATGGGGTGGGATATAATAGACAGCAAGTAAATAATCAATTTAAATTGACAAAAGGAAAAACAGACAAATGTAAGGATCTTAAAGGGGATTTGCCAGGATGCAAGTTACTTTCCTCCTTATCAGCACAGGGAGAATGTCAACAAATCACGCTGAGTCATGAAAGCTGCAGGGCTGAGAGGGAGGAGGTGAGCAAGGAGTGAGGAAGAAGGGAGCGTCTCAAAACGTAACTAAAATAATGACATTGCAACAGTGCAGACACAGCAGACACAGACACAGCCTCATAGACTGCACTTTCTACCCAGCTCCTTGAAGCTCATTAATTTTCCCTGTCATCAGATAAGAAGTGTTTCACGCAAGCGTGGCCTGTCAGCTCCTAGGTCGCGTCTAGTGGAAGCTTTCAGGTAACTAAGGGGGATTGAGAAATGCTGTAGTTCTCACGGGCTTCACTTTTTGTAATCATATATATTTAGAAAAGTGATTAAATACCCATTTTGGAGGATCCCACGTCAACATTACATCGTGGCAAAACCCCTTTAATAGCTTTGAAAAGGACCAAATTGTGATGATGCTGTGTTTCAAGTGTGCAGTGGTTACTAAAAGTAATCTCAAGAAGGACAACCAATAAACCAATGACAGCAGTGTCAAAACTACCATCGTAGCAGCCGCTATGGCTGGTACGACGCCTGCCACACAGGGAGCCTAGCCGACGCTTCCTGCCTCATAACGCCCGGGCCCTCTGTCCAAAGAATTCAGAGACAGTCCGTGAGACTGCACGGTTTATTTAATTGTTTCCGCATCCTCGGGATAGTTATACAGTTACCAAATAATAAATGTATACATGGAGCAAATGTACCATATGTATTATTGTGTCAAAAATCACACAATATTAAGACCATCAATTGTAACAATACCATTATTTAACCCCTTTCCGACATTGGACATACCCATACGTCCTAGCAGGAAGTGCGTTCCCGCAAATGAACGTATGGGTACGTTCTGGCAGTCGTGCGGGCTTACAAGCGAACCTCACACAATGGCAACATGAGAAAGGCAGTATATTACCGCTGGCCTCATGCGGCATCAACCGCGGCCAGAGTGAGCTCCGGCTGCGGGTGATTAACACCTTAGCTGCAGGAGGAATGAGCTAAATCACAGGCAGGAGGAGCTCACTCCTCCTGCCTGCTCTCGTCGCAGCTGCAACGAGAGGACAATCTCCTATAAGAAAATCACTTCCTGGGCTGTCTGTGACGTCACCATGCCCACACTGCCTTGCGGGCATGGTGACTGACAGTTGCCATGGAGACCAGTATACAGCAGAAATGTTGTGTATAAGTCTCCTTTTGTATGAGCGATCTGAAAATCACTCATACAAATCCTTTATGGGGAAAAGTGAAAAACAAACACGAAAAATAATATAAAAACACGTACAACGCCCTTTTCCCCTTTACAAACGGCAATCGCCTCCCAAAAAAGATAAAAAATAAATAAAGTACACATATTTGGTATCGTTGCAAGCGTAACAACCCCCCTATAAATATGTCATGTTAATTAACCCGCACGGCGAACGCGTAACAGAAAAAAAATCAAAGAATTGCGATTTCCATTCATCCCGCAGCACATAAAATGGAATCAAAAATGATCAAAAACTCATATAAACGCCAATGTTGTACCAAACACTTTTTTAAAGCGCTTTAACATAAAAAAAACTATATAAATTGTGTATTGCCCTAATCGTACCCACAGAGTAAAACTAACTTGTCATGTATACTGCATGGTGAACGCTGTTAAAAATAATAAAACACTACAAGGATTGCAATATTTTCTTCACCCTGCCTTACAAAAAACGGATTTAAAACGGATCAAAAAGTCTTGTCCCTCCAAAAATGATACCAATAAAAACGTCAACTCATCCCACAAAAATCAAACCCCTATACATCTCCGCACACAAAAAATAAAAAAGTTATGCCTTTCAGACAATGGCGATTCAAAAACGTGTTTTACTTTTTGAATAAAAGTGTTTTTATTGTGTTAAAGCAGTAAAACATTAAAAAAATATTAATTGGGTATCACTGTAATAGTATCAACCTGCTGAGTAAAGCTAGCTTGTCATTTATGCCACACAGTGACCTCTGTAAAAACTAAAAATAAAAAAACACTACCAAGATTGATGTATTTTTTTAAAAATGCCTCACAAAAACATTAATAAAAAGTGATTAAAGTGTCATATGCCCCCATAATGGTACTAATAAAAACGTCAACTCATCCCACAAAGCCCATAATCAGCTCTGTATACCGAAAAAAAAAAAGTTATGGCTGTCAGAATAGGATAACACGCATTTTTTTATAGACATATTTCTTTTGTGTAAAAGTAATAAAACATAAAAAACGACATAAAATGTATATCATTGTAATTGTACTGACCCTCATAGTAAAGTTATCCTGTCATTTACACTGCACAGTGAACACTGTAAAATTGAAACCCAAAAACAATGACAGAACTGCGTTTTTTCCCCCCATTTTCATGGCCCAATGCTAAAAAACGCATGGAACACCTGTGTGCCCAAAATACACAATACTCCCCTAGATGGGTTACATGAGGGGTGTTGGATCCAAAATGGGTCGACTTATGGAAGGTTTCACCAGTTCTGGTACTTTGGGGGCTTTGCAAATGCAACATGGCGCCCACCATAATCAGCATTCCAAAAGCCAAATAACACTCCCTCCCTTATACACCCTGTCATGCGCCCAAACAGCAGTGTATGCCCACATATAGGGTATTGACGAACTTTGAAGAAATTGCGTAACAAAATTCGGGGTGCCTTATTTCAGGATTCTTTGTACGCTTTAGCACCTTAGGGTGTCCACAAACCTGAAATGGCGCCTTAATAAAATCGTAATGAAAATGAGACCCCAAAGTCCAGGAGGTGCTCCTCATACTGAGGCTTGTGGTTGAGCCAAATAGTGCACTAGGGCCACATATGGGATATCTCTGAAAACATCAGAATCTCGGGAATAAATATCAAGTTGCATTTACCTGGTCACATCTACCGTGTTCTTGTGAATAATGGATAAAAATTGAAAACCTGCATAAAAAGTTAAATTTTAAAATTACATCTCCACCTTGCTTTAATTCCTGTGAAACACCCAATGGGTTAATAAACTTCCTAAATGCTGTTTTGAATACTTTAAGGGATGTAGTTTCTTAGATGAAGTCATTTATTAGGGTATCTAACATAGAGGCCAATCAAAGTCACGTCAAAACTGGACTAACAAAATGTATATTGCAAATTTTCGTGAAAATGTGAAAATTACTACTAAATGTCTAAGTCCACTAATGTCATAAAAATACATTAAAAAAATTATGCTGACCTACGGTGGACATGCCAGTTGTAAACTATTTTGAGTAGAATAACTATCTGAAGTTTGAAAATGGTAATTTTTTCACGATACTTTGATATTTTTCACAAATAAGCAAGGACTTTTTGTACCAACACTTCTTACTAAATTGAAGCACAATGTGTCACAAACAGTCTCTGAATCACATGGATAGATGAAAGTGTCAAAAAGTTATTCTCACATAAACTGACACATGTCAGAATTCAAAAATGGGGCTTTATCAGGAAGGCCAAAACTGGCTCTGGGGTTAAGAGGTTAAGAATCAAATAATACTGCCAGACCATGACCACACAAGATCACCACAAAGTGACTACCAGTTGTACACAGTGATAAAAGTGCGATTACAGCCAGTGACTAACCCCTTTTTTACCCTTTTTACTATAAATGTGATATCTCCCAGCCACAAATCGTCTCTACAGAATTTACCACACAAACATTTTAGAATCTTCACTCTTCCAGCACCTACCTACCTTTTCCCCACCTCTGTACAATCTCACTATAGAGCAATAGATGAACATGTGTGGTTATGAGGTAATAGGTGTGGGCTGTATTTTGTGCTGTTACAATAAAACAATGGTTGTGAGAAAGGGCAGGAGAAGGGTTACAGGCCATAGCTTAAAAGCATACTCTTCGAGGGACGAAAGAGGACCAACATCATGGAGATTGAGCGGACCCTGTGGCCTGTGGGAGTGGTGGTTGATACAGGCCTTTGTCACGGTGGCTAGACTCCACCAAACCCTCCCGTGCCCGTCCCAGCACGTAGTGCAACAAAGTGGCAGACCTGCGGTGCGGATGGTGTTCTTACCTAAGTTGCACGCTCCATGATGGTGGTGGTTGTTCCTCATGCTGTGTAAGTGGTCTAAGTGGAGGCGCCTATGATGTTGGTGCAAGAGGCAGACAAACGGTTAAAGGTTGGAATCAAGCATCACTTGACCCTTTTATTCATCAGGACGATGTACAACATAGCATCCCTCTTTCCAGTACACAATTCTTCCCACGACTGTGTTGCAGCTAGCAGCCATCAGAGGTTCCGTCTAAAACTGTCCCTTACTTGGATGCAGTAATGTCATCAAGGAGTTCTCAAACACCAGGAAAACTGACATCCTACCACTACTACCAGATGGACTTCAAGGGAATGGCAGAGCGACCCCAGGAGAGCTGGATCTAGACGGGCCAGGCCAAAGGCAAAACTCTGGACACCAGTCTGAGCAGTAGGCCAATGGGGGACTTCCTCTGCACTACCTGTCGTGTACACTTCCCTAGTGTACCTGTTCAAGGGATTCTCCTCCAGTCTCCAACTTTCTCCACAGAAGTTCTTACTTTTCATCCAGAGATCCATGGTTGAGGAATAACGCTATGGGCCTTCCCAGGTGCAGTCTGGAATGAGCCCAGGGTTAAGTGGGACCCTTTATCTCTTCGTCCGTGGCCTGACAGAGGTTCAGACCACAGGTGCTTTGTTATCAGCACTTCACCATCACTACTACAAATTAAAATTAAGGCCTATTTACAAACTTTTTATTAATCTTACCTAACTCCCCCCTCCCACTAGTTTCCATGGTTACCTACTCCAACCTTCTCTCAACCAATGGCTGCAATGCTGAAGACTCACATAGTGCAATATCATAGTGACTTACCATTGTCTGCAGTGAACCCGAGGCCTGACACTTCAGTACAGTTAGTAAACATCATTATTTTACTGTGCAAAATAGCATATCATAAGTGGTTCAGCACAAAATGACATAGTAATATACAACCAGGAGTTTATAGATACCAGGGGGTTAAGCTCCTGCATACTACATATGCATATTCATGATGGTGCCCATTCATTATTTTTGCTTTCCTCTGCAATTAAATAACATCTAAAACTCACAGCACGTTCTTCTACAGAATGTAATAGAACATTTTCTTCTTTCTATTCATATAACAAGTAAATTTTCTATAGGACTGAAGTAAAAAATTATGTTTAGAGTAGAGATGGGCGAATTGATTCTAACAAAGTGGAATTCGTTTAGAATTTCAGGAAAACTTTGATTCTGAACGAAGTCGAAGTTTGGGGTGATTCGCGGGAACGAAGCGTGTTTTTAATTGATAAAATGGCTGCGAGCACATGGCGTTACATGGGGTAAAGAAGTCTGGGAGGGAGAAAGGCGTAGCCTAAATGACATATGCAGAGATGAAGCCAATCAGAGACCGGCGGGATTCTGTGACATCACCGCACTATATAAGTCCGGGCGCGACGCTGGCAGTTCACACTGCTCTCACTGTACTGAGTAGGGAAGGTGCTGCCGCGGCTGCTTATGATATCTCATACTAAAGAACTCACTTTTATACAGCGATTTTTGGGGGTGTCACAGCTTGTCTCAGAGACTGCTTCTCTTACATTCTAATTCTGATTTTGTGGGTTATTGGAACTGAAGTCCAGTGTGCGTCCAATTCAGCTGCATATACATTTTAATGCTATCTGCTCAGTTCTTGAACACATTGAATATCCAAGGGTTATCTAAGCCTGTTGCTGTTGTATTCAGTTAAAGAAACAGCGTTTTTACAATCCAAATACCACTTAATTTTTGGTTGCTCATTTCTTTTGCGCAATTTAGATCCAGGGGTTAATTAAGTGTTGTTCTGCTGTTGTGGTCACTAAAAGAAACGGTGTTTTTCAACGCCAAAGAAGAAATTTTGCCTGTAGCATATTTCATGTCCGAAGGTTAATTACGAGTTTTTCTGTTGTTGTGGTCAGTAAAATACACACCGTTTTAACACGCTACAAAGCTGGTAATTGTTGGCAGCACATTTTTTTTTTGCGCAATTTTTTTTTCCCGGTTTTTAAACAAAGTTTTTTTTCCTGAAAGTGGTATTCAGTAAAAGGGAAAGTTTTTTTTTTCCCACCCCAAAAAAAAAAAAATTTTTGGGCCTGTACCCAAAATTTCTTTTCCCAAAAGGGTTTTAAATTACGAGTTTTTCTGTTGGGGGTGTTCCGAAAAAAAACTTTTGCCTTTTTTTAAACCCCGTAAAAAGCTGGGGGTTTTTTGGCACCCAAAATTTTTTTTGGGGGAAATTTTAAAAACCCAAAAGGGTTTAACCAAAAGTTTTTTTTTCTGCAGTTGTTTTCAGAAAAAAGAAACTTTTTTTTCCCCGCCAAAGAAAAAAATTTTGTAGTTTTTAAATTCATTCCGAAGGAAAAATAAGCCTGTTTGTGTTTTTTTAAAATTCAGAAAAATTAAAGGGTTTTTTTTAAAAAGGGCACATAAAAGTGGAGCGCAATTTATATCCAAGAGTTCCCCAAAGCTTTTTTGTGGGTTATTTGGATTCAAAAAAAGGGGTTTTGTGTTTTTTATCATTTTAAGTTTTTCTTCATTAAACAGGGTTTTGTACATTTTGAAAAAACAGTAGTCAGACAGAGGGGGGTGGCAGGCTTTTTCACATGCAAAGGGGGCAGGGGAACAAACTTTTCCTGGGCAGGCCAGGTGAAAGGCCCCAAAAAAGGGGACGGCGAAAGAAGGGGTTCACTCGGTGAGGCCACAACTGCCCTGGTATCTGGGGGGACCGTGTGTTGTTAAAGCAAATCGGGGGGTTTTTTGTTTTGGGTTTGGGAAAAAGGGTCTTTAAAATTTCCCTTTCCCAAAAGACTTTCCTAAAAAAACCCCCAGCAAAAAGTCGGTGGGAACGTCAAAAAAAAAAAAAGGGTTAGTTGGCAGGGCCCGGGGGAGGGGGTTAAGGGGGCCCTAAAAATGTCCCTAAAACCCGTTTTGTCCCACCCGGTTCCCTCAGCCGGGAGTTCTATTGGGGTCGGGGCTCACCCCAATATCAGCAAAGGAGGGAGGGGGGGAAAGTCAGAAAGTATTGGAAAGCGAAAAAGGGGGGCCAAATTTACCCCTTTGCTTCTTGCGTGGGGCCCCAATTTTATAGATGTGGGGGTTTTTGGGGGGCATGGGGGGGTTTCAGGGTTGTGGGGGTCGGGCCTTGGGATCCAAAGGGGCCCGGGTTTGATGGGGGAACCAGAGTGACGAGGGAAAAACAAATCGATGGGGATGTACCGACCGATTGGGGGGCCGGGTAAAGGGAAAAGGGCTTAAATCATCTTTCGGGGAAGGGGGGTTTCAGTTTTGGGGCTTTCGGGGCAGCGGGGGAAACCCCGCAAAGGGGGCCAAGCGGCCCCCCGGGGGTAGAAAAACCCGCTTGGCAGGCCCAAAAAAAAGTAGGGGGAAACAGGGGTCAGCGGGGGGAAGGGGGTAGTAGTCACTCAGTGCGGGGGCGTTGGGGAAAAAATTCAGTTTCAAAAGCGTGGGGGCATTTCCTTTGCTAAGACACCGGAGGAGCAAATTTATGGGTTTTGGTAAAAATTTGGGGGCCCAGAAAGTGAAAGCGTGGCCAGGGTGAAAACTTTGGGGCAAAAGGGGCCCGCGTCAACACATGGCAGCGCCCCAAATGGGTTTGGCCTAGGGGGAACCCCTTTTTTTCAGATGTGGTGGCCCTTCCTCCCGCCGCGCACCCGAAAGGGGCCCAGGGGGCACCCCATCCCTTTGCAGCCGGGTCAAGGCCCCAAACCACCTTGAAAAAGGGGGGCGTTTCCTTTCCCATCATTTCCTGGCCCGGGATAAAACTCTGCCCCCAGTTAGAAGTTCCCGCTGGACTCGGGGCACCCCAAATGGATGTGGGGCCCCGGAAATTTTTGGGCCGATTTTGGGCAGGGAAAAAAAAGCGGCCCCGGGCCCCGGCAGTAGTGGGGTTTTTCAAAATTTGGGTTTTCAGTCCCGGAAGGGGGCCATCTTTTCCCCCAAGGGGAACCCCCCTTGTCCAGGGGGAAAATGGGGGAAACGACTGACCTTTGTAAAGAGGGAAATTCAAGCGGGGGATCGGAAAGGGTTTTTCCACACACAAGGGCCTTGGGCTTTAAGTTTAAAAATTCCAGCCATGGCTAAATCAAAAGTTTGGGAAATTGGGTCTGGTTTCCCAATTTACCTGTTCACCCCACTATTCTGTTTTGCCGCCCCCCGCCTGATCCCACACATCTGCGGGGACATTTTTCCCCTTTCTTCCCCCAAACCCTTTCTTTACTAGGGGACTGGTATTGCCAAAACCTCCCCCACTTGTCATTTTTTGCCATCTAGGGCCCTCTTGCTGCTGCTTTGTTTGCTGGTACCGTGACATTCCACACCGTGTCATTGTGCCACCCCTTGGGCCTCATTTTTCTGCTGCCGTCCCCCTCCCACTCTCGGGCATTTTGCCACTCGGTTTGGGTTTCTTTCCCGTTTTTGCCCACTTTCCCGAATATTCCCTTGTGCCCCTGTTGACCTCATGTTTTGGCCCGCTTTCCCCCGTCGGCCTTTCCCCAAATCCCGTCACTGATGTTTTTGCCTGAGCTCTCAGCTTGGGTTTTTTCCCCGCTGTCGCTGCCATTGGGGCTTTATCAGGCTAATGTCCGGGTTCAGTTTTTTTTGGGCAGTTTTGCCCTTTAAGTGCCCAGGGGGAAATTTTTTAGTTTTTAAGCGATTTTTAAGAGCGGCAGCCCGTCATGTGGTTTTCTTTCTAAAAAACAACATTTTTATGAAAAAAAACCAAGCTTCCCCATGGGATATTTAAGCTGGACAAAGTTTACAGCCCCGGAAACTCTGTGGGAGGGCCCGGAAAAAAAAACTGTTTTTTAATGCGGGGTTTGTCCGGAAAAATAAAACGGGGGCCGAAAAAGGGGAAATTTTTTTCCCGGGAAAATTTAGCGGGAAATCGGCGAATTTGGGAATTTTGGAAAAAATTTTTTCCCTTTTTTAGGTAGAAGGGGTTTTTTTCCCCTTTTGTTTAGCAAAAGCATTCCCAAGGGGCAGTAATGTTTCGGTTTTTCCATCAATGTAGTTGTATGATGGCTTCATTCATTTGGTGGGATAGGTTTTTTTTGTTTTTTTTTGAATAGCCATATTTTGGGGTGCATATAATTTATTGATTCAGTTTTCTTTTCTAAACTCTTTCTGAGGTACAACATGGATAAAGAACACCAATTCCACTATTGTTTATTCTGTTTTAAATTATGTGCCGCCACCTGTGCAGTGTAACCTATTAACTTTAGCCCATGGGATTACTATGGTCTATGGTGTGAACACGCTTTTAAGAAGACAAGTCCTTATACATCTATGTAGGCAAAAAAAAAGTTGCTTTTGTAAGGCGAGGAAGAACTTAAAAACAGAAATTTAAAAATAGTCATAAAAGATTTACCCTTAAAGTATGATAATTTATACTTTTAGCAAAGGGTTGTATTGTGTTTCCTCATGGACCTATTAAATAAATAGTATGGGGATGATAGGCAGCATAGAGATTATATTAATTCTTTTCATTTACACAAATATTAAATTGTTGCACTTTGGACAGTCTTTTCACAGGTTTCAACCACAACAGGCGACAGGACAGAGGTCGCTGGACATAATATGGAGTTTAGAACACTATTTGCCCATACAAGTTTCAGATATTTTTGATGGTGGCCTACCCTACCATAGGTGGTATAGGTTCCTCCTTAGGTACATTTTTTAGTAGGACCCTTCCAATTTGAAATGTATCTGAAAAACATTTTAATAAGTTTCCTACAACAAATGTAAGCTTAAAGGGGTTTTCTCAACACAATTATTAACTTTTAACATGTAGGAAAAGGTAAATTAAGACTATTACCAAATACAGTGCTAAGTTTCTCTGGTTACCAATCAATTCTCCCTACTTTATCTTACCTCGGTAGCTCTCAGCTGCAGTTAGTCAGTCTGTCCATGGTGAGTCCCTTACTGTTGAGTCTTATCTCTAGCACATAAGCTTTGTTTATCTAAGATAATGAGAAGATTTAAGCATCACAGCTCTGTAATCTTGTACACAGCTATTTAGAAACTTCCAGCAGTCATGTCACTCTAAGCTTACGTTCATGCGACATATTGCGGCGCGTACAATGCATTAGGGCAGGGGTGTCAAACTGCTGGCCCTCCAGCTGTTGGGAAACTACAACTCCCATCATGCCCACTGTTATGATATATACAAATGCATGTGGGGTGTTGTTAGTTTCCAACAGCTGGAGGCCGGCAGGTTGACTCCTGTGCATTCGGTGTACAAAGATGGCAGTTTTCATACTTTACTTGAATTTGTTATTCTAATTGACATGTTGGCATATAGATCCATTCACTAGCTTCAGTGGCCTATGTGTACCGATCGGGTGCCAGTATTTTGTGCCACGGGGCGCCCGTTCTATAGTTTGGATCGGTTGCTGGACTTAGTTTATCTTGGATTTTGATGACGATGCATCCACAAGCTTGTATATCCTCTGGATGGGTTGTAGATGCACTTGGTGCTGCTGCTTCACAGTGTATGTCATGTGTCGGTAGGGGGGTGCGTGGGGACATCTGGGGTTGGGACGTGGGGGGCACTACCGAGTGTGGTCAGGTTTTGAGTTCAGGCCGTAGGTCTGTATACGGCCGAAATGGGGTCGTCTTTTGGATGGGGGTCACTTTTATGTTAGGGTAGGGGGGTGGGTTCTTGTGATTGGGTGGATATAACGGGTGGAAGGAGTTATCTGATTGGTGGTATATGGGCAGTTGGTGGGAAATGAATGTGAAAAAGGAATAAATATGTATGTGCTGAAAAAGAATAATATGTAATGTGAAAAAGACATAAAATGTATTGTGAACAAAAGAATCAACATATGTAATTGTGAAAAAGAATAAAATGTCGTTGTGAACAAGAAGCAAATAACTCTGTATAGTGAAAGAGAATACAATATGTATTTGTGAAAAGAGAATAAATATGTTATTGTGAAAGGAATAAAATATGTATTGTGGAAAACAGAATAAATACTGTCTTCGAGAAAAAGAAATAAATATGTATTGTGAAAAGCTATGTATTGTGAATAGAATAAATATGTATTGTGAAAAAGAATGAAATTGTATTGTGAAAACGAACTAAATATGTATTGTGACAAGAATAAATATGTCTTGTTGACACGAATAAAATATGTATTGTGACCAAGACTACACCTGTCTTGTGCAAACAGAAAACCTAGTGTTGTGCAAAAGAATCACTTTTGTATTGGTCCAAAGAATAAATATGTATTGTGAAGAGCATATATGTATTGTGAAAAGAATAAATTGTATTTTGAACGATAATAAATATGTCTTGTTGAAACACCCTTCACTATGTATTGTGAACAAAGAATAACTAAGGTCTTGAGCAACGCAACACGAAAATGTCTTGAGACACACGCCATACAACTCTTTAACTTGTGCCCAATACTCACCATATGACTTGTGCCCACGCGACATCCACATTCTTTCATTTTCACTCCCTACTACCTATTTTCTATTTTCCCTCCTCTTCCAACTTTCAATATTTACATCCTCCACCCAAAAGACATCTTTCCAAAGACTTACAAACTTTAAATTTTAAACTCAATCCCTCTGTTATCTATATCCCCCCTCCACCATCATATCATTATTACCCTCATCCACCACTATACAATATCCCCCTCCACCCACATACTATATCCCCTCCACCCCCTACATATCCAATCCATCCAAATACATGATCCCCTAACACAACATTTAAATTATACCCCTTCACAAACCAACTTTAAATTTCCCACCTCTCCCTCTAGTCATTATCCCCCTCCACCCCCTTACAATATCCCCCTCAACCCACTTTTTTATCCCCTCCACCCACATATAATATCCCCCTCCACCCCACATTCCATATACCCCTAAACCTCATACTATTTTCCCTCTCAACCACATAAAATTTCCCCTCCACACCTACCTTCTATATCACCCTCTCCATCCCTGCTTTACTATAATCACCCCACTACCCATTACTTATCCCCACATCAAACACAATTACATTATCCCCCCTCCAACCCATTCTATTATCCCCTCCATCCACATTCAATTTCCTCCACCCACATTCCTATATCACCCTCCTCATAAATTACAATATCCCCCTCCAACTACTTTACAATATCCCCCTCACCCACATACATATAACCTACTCCTCACTCTGACTTTTAACATCCACTCCACCCTCTTTCATTTACCTCTCATCCACCCACATTACATTATCCCCTCCCTACCACATTACAATATCCCCTCCACCCAATACAATATCCCCTTCTCCCACATACAATATCCCCCTCAACCACATACAAGATCCCCCTCCAACACATACAATATCCCTCCTACACCCACTTACAATATCCACTCCACCCACATTACAATATCCCCCTCCACCCAACATTACAATAACCCCGTCAACCACATACAATATCCCCCTCCACCCACATACAAATTCCCCTCCTCCCACTTACAATAACCTCCTCCACCCACATACAATATCCCCTCCACCCACATACAATATCCACCTACACCCAACATACAATATCCCCCTCCACCCAAATACATATCACCTCCACCTCACCTTACAATATCCCCTCCACCAATACAATATATCCACCTCCCCCGCATTAAAATATCCCCCTCCACACCAATACAAAGCTCCCTCACCCACATACAATACCCCCTCACCCACATTTAATTTCCCCCTCCACCCACATACATATCCCCTCCACCAAAATACAATATCCCCCTTCCACCCACATACAATTTCCCCCTCCTCCCACATACAAGTCCCCTCAAACCCACTTTTATATATCCCCCTCCACCCACATACAATTTCCATTCCACCCACATACAATATCCACCTCACCCACATACAATAATACCCCTCCACCCACTTACAAATCTCCCTCCACCAATGACAATATCCCCCTCCACCCATTACAAAATCCCCTCAACTCGTTACCTGGTCTCGCCCCTAACCACCTTTCTAAAATAAAAACCAGCAAGAAAGAAAGTCTATACCTACTATTAACAGGGTCAGGTGTTCCCTCACTCTTACATTCGGGGGACACATGTAAGCTGCCACTATACTAATGCCAATATAACATACAACATTGCCTTATTATAGTGACAACATAGAGGGTCAGACACACAGCTCAGGTCCATCACATTACAGTGAATACAGCACTGATCACCAATATCAGAAGTAAAATAACACCTGAAATAAGGGACTCACCAGGGACGTCCTATCTGAGGTGTCGTTCTCTTCTCTTGAGTCGTTTCTTTTTCCCTTTCCTCTGCATCCGTTCCCACTCCGCCATTGATGACTTGTCCCGGCCACACTCATCCCTGCAGAATATTACACACCAAAATATATTAGAATCATCACTTTTCCTGCAATCTCTTTACCTATTCCACCTCTGTACAAACTTCCTGGGGTGGAGAGCGGGTACAGGCCATACTTGAGGTACTAGTATCCTATAGGGGTTGGGGGTGGGGGAGAGAGAGGTATAAACCCCCTGGACGATAATGCTACAAACTATGGACTGCTGCCCTCTAAATTATATATTACACAGCGTGTAGGCAAGACCCTAGGTTGGTTAGGCAAATGGGCAAGACCACCAGAGTAAATAGATAGGCCCTATTTAGGTAGGTAGGACCACCGCTGGATAAGTTGGAAGCCCGGCCCAGGTAGGTGGGTGGCTACCTAAGCCACGGGTGGGTAAAGTAAAACAGCCCCCCCAGTTAGATTAACAGGGCACGTTAGGCAAAGTTGAATAGGCTACAGTATAGGTTGGATGGACCCTGTTAGTTAGACTGTAGGTAGTTAGGGTCCCTTTTTAGGCTTCATCCAGTTAGGGACCCCCTTTAGGTATATACAGGCAGTTAAAGCCTCCTTTAGGCCGTTTACAGTCAGGGTCTCCTCCTAGGTAGTTACAGCAGTAAAGGGGCCTCCTTTAGGTCAGTTTTACAGGCAGTTAGGGGGTCTCTTTTGGTAGTTACAGGTGTTAGGGGTGTCTATTTTAGGTAGCTATAACAGGTAGTTAGGGGCCTCCTTTAGCAAGTGTGTAGGTAGTCAGGGACCCCCTTTAGGTAGTCAGGGCCCCTTTAGGTAGCCGGGCCCCCTTTGTTTAGTCAGGGGCCCCCTTTTATATAGAAGGGGCTCCCTTTACGTAGCAGGGCCCCGTTTGTTAGTAAGGGCACCCTTTTGCTAGTCTGGGCCCCCCCTTGGTTTTTAGTCTGGGCCCCCTTTGCTAGTCAGGGGCCCCCCTTGGCTAGTCAAGGGCCCCCTTGGCTAGTCAGGGCCCTTTGCTAGTCAGGGCCCCCATTTATGTAGCCTGGGGACCCCCTTTATGTCAGCCAGTGCCGCCCTTTATGTAGCAAGGGCACCCCCTTAGGTTGTCACGGCCCCCTCCCTTAGGTAGCTCACACGGCCTCCCATTTATGTAGCCAGGGCCCCATAGTTAGTCTGGGCCAACCTTTATTTTGTCAGGCCCCACCTTTAAGTAGTTAGGGCCCCCTTTGTTAGCCTGGGCCTCCCTTTATTAGCCCAGGTCCCCCCTTTAGTTAGCCAGGGGCACATTTAGAAAAGCGGGCCCCTTTAGAAAAAGCCAGGGCCACCCTTTTTGAGTAGCCAAGGGCCCCCCTTCTTAGAGTAAGCAGGAGGGCAACCCCTTCAAGAGTAGCAGGGCCCCCTTCAGAAGAGCCAGACCCCTTTACAGTAGCCAGGCCTCTCTTTAGAGTAGCCAGGGCCCCCTTTTAAAGAGCCTGGGCCCCCCTTTTAGAAGTCAGGGCCCCCCTTTAGAGTAGCCGGGCCCCCCTTAGAGTTAGTTCAGGGCCCACCCTTTAGCCGTAGCAGGGCCCCCTTTAGAGTAGCCAGGGCCCCCTTACAGTAGCCAGGGCCCCCTTTAGAGTGTCTGGGACCCCCATTTAGCGTACCAGGGGCCCCTTTGTAGTCAGGGCCCCCTTAGTTAGCCAGGGCCCCCTTAGGTAGCCCAGGGCCCCCATAGTAGTCAGGGCCCCCCTTTATAAGTCAGGGCCCCCCGTTATGGAGTCAGGGCCCCTAGTTAGCCAGGGCCCCCCTTTCATTTTGTAGGCCAGGGCCCTTTAGAAAAAGCCCACAGGGCCCCTTTACAGTATGCAGGGCCCTCTTTAGAGAAGCCAGGGCCCCCCTTTAGAGTAGCCAGGGCCCCCTTTAGCGTAGCCAGGGCCCCCCTTCAGAGTAGCCAGGGCCCCCTTTAGCGTAGCCAGGGCCCCCACTTTAGAGTAGTCAGGGCCCCCCTTTAGCGTAGCCAGGGGCCCCTTTAGAAAAGCCAGGGCCCCCTTTACAGTAGCCAGGGCCCCCTTTAGAGTAGTCAGGGCCCCCCTTTAGAGTAGTCAGGGGCCCCCTTCAGTAGCCAGGGCCCTGGTAAGTAGATGTAAAAAAAAAAAAAAACCACAACCAGCCACTTACCTGGCTCCCGCTCCGGCTCCCGCTCCTGCCCGGTCCCGGCCGCTCCGAGCTGCCGCCGGCTCCTTCCGTCCTGCATAGGCGGCGCGGTGATGTGACGTCACCGCGCGCCTACGTCACTAATAGGGGCCGGCGCCCGGCAGGCTGACGGCCTAATGCGTTCAGCCTGCCAGGGAGATCAGCGGAGCACAGCGCTAGTGGCGCTGTGCTCCGCTGACACCGCGCAGCCCCGGGAGTCGGGGACATTAGTCCCCAACTCCCGGGCCGGTCTCTGAGCGCTCGGGACGCGGGTCCCGGGCGTTCAGTGACCGGATGCGCGGACGGGCCCCGGGGAGCGACGGCACTGCCTCCGGGGCCCGCAGCGGCTCGGGGCCCACCGGGGGATTCCCCGGTCCCCCGGCGGCCCAGTCCGAGCCTGCCAGTGACTATGTACAAAGCCCCTTACCGGTATTAGAATGTAATCATATGTCCAATGTCAGTAAGGGGTTAACACTTTGCATGTGTTGCACCAGTTCTATGAAAAATGCTACCTCAGATATTCAGGCTAACTACTGACATTCATAGTTTCAAGCGCACCCTGAAAATATATCTTCTTAGCCCAGCCTATCGAGATCCCTAATTGCAACCCCCCCCTGCTTTCAAACACACACATTTCTGACACTCCATGCACTGGTACTGCCAAACACAAGCCCCCACACATCTACAAAGATGAAAAAATAAAAAGATATGGCTTTTGGAAGGCAAGAAGAAATGACAATGTAACAAAAAAAAATTGCTGCAGCATTAAAGGGATGAGCAGAAGCAATTTTCATGACATGCTAATCCACAGGCATCAACGGGTAGGGAGCCTGTTGTTAAAAGTAGTGGTCCACTGTCATAAAGAGGGCAGCTGCCTGAGGGAAGGGGGTCCGATGCTGAAAATTTGCAGCAGGGTCTTTGAGCCTTAGCTACACCCCTGTGTACAAACAATAGAGTTTTCTCTTTAATGAGGTTTGTCTCTTACAGTATGTGATGTAATTACATGCCATCACTTTCTGATAGGTGTTTGTTCCCCTATGTGGACCAGCAGCGCTCCTCAGATCGTAGACACTGCAGCGCTAGCAATGCCTTTTTTTCACAGTTTTTCCTTGGAGCTTCCACCCACTTGTGGCCAAGAGCATAGTCATGCAGGGAAGAAGCTGAAAAGACTTTTGTGCCTTCAGTCTTGGAACAGTCAGAGACCCCTAGGTGATATGGTGATATGCCATTAATTCATACAAGAACAAATTGAGCAATAGCAAAAGTATAAAGGAGAAGGTAGAGCAGTTAGAAGGAATTGGAATAATAAAGTCTGAGGACACCTTTAACCCCTTAAGCCGAACGCCTGAAAAGTAGTTAATGACCAGAACATTTTTTTAGTTTTGGCCTCCTTGCGTTTAAACAGTTGTAACTTTTTTATTTTTTGACGCAGCTGTATGAGGCCTCGTTTTATTCGAGACAAGTTGTACTTTATGGGGGAATAGTTTAAGTACACTTATAAATAATTGCAGTATTTTTTTTTTATTTTTTTTTTTAAATAATTTTTTATTTTATTTTATTTTTACACAATTCACATTTCACACTTAATAACTTGTTAGATTAATTCTACAGGTTATTACAGTCGTGTGGATACCAAATATGTGTAGGTTTTTTTTGTGCGTGTAATTTATGTACAATTATTTTTTATTAAATATTTATTTTTCTTTTCTTTTTTTTCTTTTCTTTTTTTTTTTACACTTTTTATGGTTTTTTTGTACTTTTTTTTTACTCCCATGAAGGGAGAACTGTTTAACATTTTTTTATTTTTTTTTTTTTACACTTAGTAATGTATTAGCATATTCATATATGCTAATACATGCTAATCTGTGTCAGTTTGACAAAGGCAGTGATTAGGACAGCACACAGTGCATTCTAATCACTGGCTTCATACACAGACAACTCTGGGGCCACGCTAGGTCCCCAGAGCTGACTGTGCAGCCGTTCCCCGGGCTCTATCGGGTCACCGGGTGTTCCGATCACCCGACAGAGCAGGGGAACCCTTTGATTGCGCTGCGGTAACGCACCGCCGCAATTAAAGGGTTAAAGCATCGGGTTGCAGAGGTTTCCGCCGCTGCCCGATGCCTCCAGGAGATGCTCTGGGATCAAGGCTGTGTAGCACAGCCCCGATCCCAGCGTAATTGCGGCGCCGGGCGCCGAAAACCCCGATGTCTGCAGCGACGTCAAAAGACGTCGCTGCAGACGAACGACCTGAAATGCCCGCCATCAAAAGACAGTGGGCGGTCGTTAAGGGGTTAAACAAATGTATCATATGATTGGGTTTTTATAGCAGGACTTTGTATGGTTTGCTATTTTTTGCATTGTATTAGCTTACATAAACAAACATCTTGATGATGACAAACTAATAAAAGATATAACACAGTAAGAGCTTTCGGTTGTAATGACAAACTTTAAAAGCTTAGCACATACACATTAATAGTTGCAATTGTCATTCATTTCCTATTGTTTTTTCAGTCCCGGAAAGGAACCGTTCACTAATTGTTTGCAGCACAAGTGTATAGTCCACTTCATTATGTGTGATTTTTTTTTAATAACATCATTGTATAAAACGCAAAGATGCAAAACAATGATTATTATAGGTCATCCTGGCAATTGAAAACAACCCTTTATTCACAATGATAAAACCACAGAAGAACGTCAGCAGATAAGGACCGCATGGTGTGGTCTTTTATGTTTTAGGTCTTACCACCCATCCTGCTGCTTCACCTCACCTGCAGTTAAGTGAGGGAGACAAAAGCCCCAGCGCCCCATTTTTATTACAGGTTGGTGTAATGATGTCATTAAACCGGTCTGTAAAAGTTGATGCAAGATTGGGTGGGGGTCTGTGTAGGTGGCAAAGTACCATAGCTTTGGGGTGGACCCCTGGAATCAGCTTCTCTGGTGGGTCATAGGCACCCCAGTTCAACACTGCAAATACAATACTTACAAAAAGGGATATTTAGCATTTGGTTGAAATTTCAGGATGAACATAAAATGTCTTGAAATTTTTTTTCAACTCAACTTTAGAATGCATATGTCCAATTGTTCAGTGTTTCAGTACTTTTTGCACAATCTGTTGAACTCTAACAAGGAGCTTAAGGGCAAAATTCACAATAGGTGTTTGATCACAGAATCGGCCCAATAAATTTAGGGGATGAATTTGATTTGGGATTTAACAGTTTAAGGGGAGTGAGAGGCAACAAAGTGCCACATCAGAACATCTGTAACTATTTTCATTAGCGTGGTCTCCATACTAGATGACCTGGCCACACCACCAGGCACAGGCATCATCGTCTTGCATGGGCCACGGAGCATCTATACTGGATCAGGTATCAGTGGTCCTTGGTGCTGCTCAGTGATGAAAGTCGATTCTCTCTGAGCAGAAATGATGGTCATGATGCTGGAGACGTCAAGGAGAGCGCTATGCATCAGTCAGGTCAGATACCAGTCAGGTACCTTTGCCAGTCATCTAGCATGCAGACCACACTAATATAAACGGTTATGAATGCCTCTCACCTCCCTTAAATGTGCCTGGAGTTGTGTAGGCATAGTTTACAATGAAGCGGTCATCAGTGTTTAATGTAACCAAAGGACGTCCACTTCTTTGCCTTTCTGTGACTCTCCCAGTCTCTCTGAATTTTTGTTGCAACCTGCTGATGAGACTCTAAGCTCAGTAGCCACTTCTGTCTGAGAGCATCCTGCTTGTAACCTTGCAATGACGAGTTACTGTTGATCAATTGTAAGGTATTGTCTTGGTCTTATGTTGTCAAAATGTGAACAGCAGGATGAGGACTGTTTAAATCCCAATTCATATTGTTCCCCTAAACTTATTGAGCGATTCAGGGATTAAACATCTGTTGTGAATTTTGTCATTAAGCTCCTTGTTAGAGATCAGCAAATTGTGCAAAAAGTACATTGAACAGTTGGACATGTGCATTCTAAAGTTAAGAGATGGTCTTATTGAGCTCATTAAAAAAAAAGTCAAGAAATTTTATGTTCATCCTGAAATTTCAACCAAATGTCAAATATCCTTACCTTTCTGTAAGCAGTGTATATATATTTTATTGAGGTGATTTGGCTGCTGGAAGTCATACATTCATGTCACTAGGACATGTGCAGCAAGAAAATGATCTTTCTCTACTGTGTGTTGGGTCAAACACCTTGTTAGGAGTGGGAAAAAATCCTACTCCATTCTGGATTTTACCCAATAAGGCTCATTGTGCCTATTTTGGGCCTTAGGACAAAAGAACTTTTTGTATTTTACCATTTTTTTCATCATTACATAATTACATACATTACATCAAAAGAGCCATAACTTTTTACATTTTTTTAGCTGCATGAGGGCTTTTCTTTTGTAAGCATAGCTACTGTATATGAGAGATTGTTATTGGTATTATCTTGTGGTAGATATGCCACCCTTTAGTTATCCTTACCCTATGGGTTGTTAAAATTGTGATGATACTAAAATTGCGATGATTTACATCGTTCCGACTTACAACTGTCCCTTAGTTACAAACGGGAACTTATGGGATATGACTCAGTGTGCCGCCGCCACACACTGAGTCACGCCCCATAATGTCTTAACGCCACAAGTTTCAGGACTACTGTTGGGACTTAGTCTTCCTACCGGCTGCAGCACAGCAGGACTAGTTCACCATACTTCCATCTACTTAGCCCACCCGCCCAAGTCAGTATTTCTACCAGTCGCAGCACAGCAGGTCATAGTCATCTTGCTGGCGGCAGCATGGCAGGACTTAATGGTACTTCTGCCGCCCACCTGAGTCTTACTTCCGAGACACCGCTCTCCCTCTCATTGCTCCGTCGGCAAGTCGTCATCCCCCCTCCCTACACACACACACATATATCATTCCAGCTATGTGCACTCTAATCACTAATTCGCACCCATGTGCCAACATGCCACATCACACGTACTAATTGTATAGGTGCTGATTAGTATGTGTGTTTATGCTACTGTGGCATGCTGACTGTTGTAGTTCCACAGAAGCAGAAGATCCAGCATGCCACAGCAGCAAATGTTAAAACACATGTACTAATCAGCAACCATGTAATCAGTACATGTGTGGTATGAAATGTTGACATTTGTAGTTGGGGAACTACAAAAGTATCAGCATTCTACACCACACATGTACCAAAATATACCTGTTTCGATTTACATACAAGTTCAATTTAAGAATGAACCTACAATCCCTATCCTGAACGTAACCCAGAGACTGCCTGCATTATACTATCCCAAACCTACAGGTGCACTGAGAGCACTCACAAGATTACCATGATGAAAATGTATGTCAAGGCAAAGTACTAGCATCCAATTGTGATATATACAGGCTCAGACTGGCACAGAGGGGAATAGGGGACACCCCCGGTCAGCCCTTGAGCTTGGTAGACCTGGAGTTGTGTTGTAACTGCCTCAGAAGAGGCAAAAAGCATAAAAAGGAGGCAAAAAGCAAGAAGCTGAGTTTAGAAGGCATGTACAGTCATTTACAGCACCTGTAGGGTGGACTCCTAAAATAAACTACCCCCGTGGGCCCAGAAACAGCTTAAATGGTGAGCCGCTACAATCAACTCCACCTGTGGGCCCTAGACACCCCAGTCCAACACTGGACATATATTTTCATCAGAGGTTGTTAAAGGGGTAAAGAGTGGTGTTAGTTCTGCAAGACAAGGTTTTCAGCCTGGGGAAGAACAAGTGCTGCTAGCCTTATTGAGCCAGGACTATAGAGTTAGTCAACCTTGTCTATTTTCTGGTACATGGTAGTAGGCACATACCTTGACTATTAGTTAGTGTCCAGTCAGCCAGTATTTAATTTGTATTTTTACCCTCAACCAATGTTTGAAGAATAAAGTTGTATGAGGGAACATTTCAAGGGGAATCCAATGCATTACGGTGTAGTGTTTTCATGTGCCTGAGTCCGTCTACCCAAGAGATGACAATCCTGAGAACTAATAGACCCCCAAGATGTCACAATCTACATATTTTGTTATATTATTATCTTATATTATGTTATTCATTTTATCTGAAGCATTCATGGAAAAGTTGAGTGGGCGTAAATACAGACCTAAAGTTTAACTTAAATTCTATGTAATTTATGAACAGCGTGCTGCATCAAATCAATCAGATTAATGATAAAACCAGCAAATGGCCTAAGGGCTTTTGGGTATAAAGTTATTATATATTCTGTAAAGCAAGTCCATGTTTATCTATTAATGCTTACTATATAAATAATGTACTGATAAACCTGCATCAGTAATTACAAACAAGAAAATTAAATAAAGCTCAAATTTACTTCATAAATGTAAAAATAAGTAAACACAAAGCATAAGTCAACAAAGTGTTTATTTTTTAGGAAGCTAAAACAACCCAACCTTTTCTGTCTTTTATCCAGACATCTAATCAAAGCTGGGTACAATAAGCAGCTACTGCCTGATGCACTGAACTGACTGTTCTGGGAATAAAGCAGTAAAGAAATAACTCCAATGTTCTAGTACTGACAGAAAAATTTATGTTTTCTTTGCATCATTACTTTTTTTACTACTACACAATAGCAAGACAAACATTACCCATTAACAATATGTTTTAAAACAGCCAACATATGACTGAAATGTCCTTAAAGAGTATGCACCGACAAAGTCATTATCCAGCTCCAGGAATGGACAATTGGTTGTCAGTGACAGCCAGACTCTGCAAAAAGAAGGCAGAGATGGTTTACTACTTCCCAATGACCAGACAACCTTGAGACTTCAGTCACATGTGATTGCTGGGCGCTAGACCTATTATGTTTTAATAGAACCAGATCAGCTTTGTAGTAGATTGTAAAGGGGCTGTTTTCTAACTTTACCTGACACTAAGGGCGACATGTATGAAAGGGTTTTTCACCCTTTTTCTGGTGTACAATGCATCTAATTGAGCCGGCTACGATGTCTAATGCGCCTAACGTATGTGTTCTGGTATGTTCACACGGCTTATTTTGGAGCACATTTCGACGCGTACTGCGCTTTATACACGGGGAAATGCGCCCCATAATTACGGTAATCCATAGCACTCATAGAGAACTATGGATTACGCCTCCTCTCCCCGCTCGGACAATACGATCGTATTGTACGCATGGGGAGATAAGTGACATGTCAATTACTTGCGGCGATTATTCACCACGAGTAATGCATGTCTATGGAGTCGGCGGGCTGCCGACCCTCCGTCGCGCCTCGGGAGTACGCGCTTTTCAACGCGACACCCAAATCACCCGGCGTATTTCGGTGCGTATCGTACGCGTTGCAATTACGCCATGTGGACATACCCTACGCGCATTGTTCGTAAGATTCAACACTTTCGAATGCGACTAACATGAAGGGGTGCTCTGGGGGTGTTCTGGGGCGTTATAGAGGCGTGTTGCACCACATTCGTAAGATTAGACACATATATGAATGTGGTTCGGCAAAACTAGGCGCATCACTGCTCCAACAGGCAAAACTATCTCAATGTGGTCTGCCTGAGCCTGAGGAGTCGAAGTGAAGCTAGATTTGCTGTAAGGGACAAAAATTTCCAATATTTCTCACCTTACACCAGTGCAATAATAACAAATAATTTACAGTATTATATTTCTCAAACTGTATAAAATTGTATTATTTAAATTTAATGAAAAATTTGATCCTATAAGATTAGTATAAAAATATATAATATCCCCAAAATATAGAAATATCTCCTATAAAATGTACTTAAAATTCATAGAATATTATGTTAAACTAATTTCACATTAAATAACCCACTGATGATGTTGTTCAGATTTTTAAAATTTTTATTTTGAGTACTTGAGTATTTGAAATGTATTTTTGCTGCTCTCTCTCACCCTTTATTCCACATACGGCAAGAGCCAGCACACCACAGGTTTTGCTGGAACCTGTGGTCCTCCAAGCAGGATCACTACTATAGTTTCTATTCTCTGACATGCTATTCTAATGATTTTTCTCTTATTTCCAGCCTGTCTATAGCCTTTATACATGTTACTGAGTTCCCTAATGTGCCTAACACATAGGCGAGGCATGATGAACTTTACACCATTTATGCAAATAGGTGTGCTGAAATCACAAAGACAGGGAGACAAAAGTGCACTCAGTGCAGTAAATAATGACACACAATAATAAATGTGCAGTATATTAACTGCTCACCTAATCAAGTTGTACTGAATGGTACAACACATGAAAGCGCATAGTGAGATTATCTCACAATAACCACAAAAGCAGCCAGACCGAACTCTTCAAATACTCGTTGGTCCTCCACACACGTGAGTCCCCGGGAAGTTATATATCCAAATATACCAGAAAGAGAATAAACAGTAGCGCTAGTGGTAATTACTGACACTAGGAAATTAATCCACTAGGTATAAAGTGTCATATTTAATAGTACTTAGAAATAAACAACGCGTTTCGCGAGCAGCATACCCGCTTCATCAGGTTATACAACAAACAATACAACTGTCAGTATTTAAAAGGCCCGCGAACTGAAAGCGAGGACCTGGAGGCGCGTCAATTCAAAAGACTTAAAACTTTAAAAGATACAGACAAAATACTTTACTCAAACGGACTACATAAAACAATTATTAATCACATACATCAAAAGGTTTATATATAAAAAATCATATCCATAAAAGATGTCAGCACTAAATTTTCTTCCTCTTTTTTAGTGCTGATATCTTTTATGGATGATAGTCTTGATCAATTGGCAACATATGGAAACTGTGGGATACTTGTAACATATCTAACAACATGTAACCTCCTGTTGTGGCCGTATAGTGTTGGCCGCTGGTGTGAACCTGATGGATACAAAGCTCTTATGTCTCCCCTCCTCTCTCCTCCCTATGTTTCTTGTCTGTGTCCGTCAGTGTTGTGATTTCATTTTTTTCTATTTTATATGTTTTTTATGGAGGCAAATCTGTTCTTCAATGATATACCAAGGAGTATCTAGACTACATCTTCCCAATAAGAGTTAAGGCTTACAGCAAGGGTTTTCAGTCAGTTTTACAGACGGTTTTCATATCCGAAAACCGTCTGTAAACCAACTGACTTTTATGACACTGCTGGCATTCCTAAAAACTGTAAGGGATTAGGTAGCGGGGTGGTCGTCTCCTGGGTAGACGGGCAAGGCTGAGCGGGCACAGAAGTCCAAACGACAACAGAAGTTCTTTTAAACTGCCCGCAGACAGTTTTATTGTAAGCAAGTGGTACAGAAAAACAAAAAACAAAACAAATCCTATGCCTGTCCGGCTCTAACTAAACATAAGGAATTCCTCCCTAACACAGTGCCGGTCTATTGCCAGTCACTAACAAAACAACAGTACTACTGTACCACAAGGAAGGACTGCTCCACAGGCTCTTGGCAGGTAACCTGTTCCCAGGCTGAGAGAGAGAGTGTCTGCAGCTCCTGCCTTATGTGAGGCAGACACACCTGGATCTAATCAGACAGCCCAAGACCCGGACTGCCCAGGTGGAGTGGGGCCCACCCTCGCTATCCCCACTCCAGCAAACCAGCCCTTGCAAAACGGGTTTTACTAAACCCTAAACAAGAGATCTATCAGATCTCTGACATTTCTGGTTGCTCTTTACCTGGACATAAGGTATCTTGGGCAGACATACCTTCCCTCTATTACCAGTCCAGACACTCTGTCACACATCCTCCCCCCCCTGTTTCAGACCCGGGGCTGGAACACATCTGGACATCAGACAATATATGCGAGACAGGGCATCGGCATTCTTCATGTGGGTCCCTGGCCGGTGTTTCACTGTAAATTTGTACTCCTGCAAGGCTAAGAACCATCTCGTGACCCTCCTATTCTTTTCCTTGTTCTCACACATCCATTTGAGTGGAGCATGATCCGTAACCAACTCAAATTGTCGGCCCAGCAGGTAATAACGTAGTGCTTCTAGGGCCCATTTAATGGCTAGGCATTCTTTTTCCACAATGGCATATTTTGTTTCGTGGACATTCAGTTTTCTACTTAAATAGAGCACTGGGTGTTCCTCACCGTTCCTTACCTGGGACAATACCGCCCCTAGTCCCACATCCGACGCATCGGTCTGAAGGACGAACCCCTTTTTAAAATCGGGGGTTATCAGCACCGGCTGAGCACATAGTAGTTCTTTAAGGGTCTGAAATGCTTTTTCAGCCTGAGGGTTCCATTTAACCATGACCGAACCTTTACCTTTTGTCAGGTCCGTCAACGGGGCTGCAAGAGAGGCAAAATTAGGAATGAACCTCCTATAGTAGCCCGTAATGCCTAGGAAGGCCCGCACTTGTTTTTTGTTAACCGGCTGAGGCCATCTCTGTATGGCTTCGATTTTGCTTATTTGGGGTTTTACCAATCCCCGGCCTATATTGTACCCCAGGTACTTGGCCTCCTCTAGACCAATGGCACACTTTTTGGGATTGGCTGTGAAGCCTGCCTCACACAGCGAATTGATAACCGCCTGCACTCGCGGGAGATGGGATTCCCAATCTGGACTTTGGATGATAATATCATCCAGATATGCGGCGGCATACTGACTGTGGGGTCTCAAAACCCTATCCATAACTCTCTGGAAAGTGGCCGGTGCCCCATGTAGCCCAAAAGGCAATACCACATAATGGAATAATCCATCAGGTGTGGCAAAGGCCGTTTTTTCTTTGGCCTCGTCTGTTAGGGGAATTTGCCAGTACCCTTTGGTTAAATCAAGAGTGGTTATATACCGTGCATTGCCCAGCCTGTCAATAAGTTCATCACCGTGGCATGGGTAAGCGTCGAACTTGGAAATGGCATTTAGTTTGCGGAAGTCATTACAAAATCTCCAGCTGCCGTCTGGCTTGGGGATTAGAACTATGGGGCTGGACCACTGGCTATGTGACTCCTCAATCACCCCAAGTTCCAGCATATTTCTCACCTCTTCAGAGATAACCCCCCTCCTGGCCTCGGGTATGCGGTATGGTCTCAGCTTAACCCTTTCCCCCGGTTCAGTAATGATGTCATGCTTAATGAGAGACGTGCGACCGGGGTTGTTGGAGAAAAACCCCTGGTTTTTAAAGAGGAACCCTCGTACCTCGACCTTTTGTATCTCAGAAAGGGAGTCAGCTAACTTTACCTCGGGCAACAAGGGCTCCTCTGAGCCCAGCTGCTCGGGTGCAGATGAGATGTCTGCAGCAAGTGACAGTCGATCTTTCCACGGTTTTATCAGATTGACATGGTACACTTGCTCGGGCTTCCTCCTACCTGGCTGACGGATCTTGTAGTTTACCATATTTATTTTCTCTATCACCTCAAAGGGCCCTTGCCACTTGGCTAAGAACTTGCTCTCGACCGTCGGGATCAGTACCAGAACCCGGTCTCCAGGCGCAAACGTACGTAATCTAGCACTACGGTTATAAACCCTCTGTTGGGCCTCCTGAGCCTGAGCCATATGTTCCCGTACAATAGGCATTACTGTCGCAATCCGATCCTGCATTTGGGCCACGTGCTCTATGACACTCCTATAGGGGGTCGCTTCTTCTTCCCAGGCTTCTTTCGCTACATCTAGAAGGCCCCTAGGATGACGACCGTACAATAACTCAAATGGGGAGTACCCAGTGGAGGATTGAGGGACCTCACGGATGGCAAACATAAGGTAGGGAAGCAGGAAGTCCCAGTTTTTCCCATCTTTGTCCACCACTTTCTTTAGCATGGCTTTGAGGGTTTTATTAAACCTCTCTACCAATCCATCAGTCTGTGGATGGTAGACAGAGGTACGCAGTTGTTTCACCTGGAACAACTTACACAGTTCTTTCATTACTCGGGACATAAAGGGGGTACCCTGATCCGTAAGTATCTCCTTCGGTAACCCCACCCGACTAAACACCTGCACCAGCTCCTTAGCAATAGCCTTGGATGATGTGTTCCGCAATGGTATGGCTTCCGGGTACCGGGTGGCATAGTCCAGGATCACGAGAATATGCTGGTGGCCTCGAGCAGATTTGACAATAGGACCCACCAAATCCATGGCTATTCTCTCGAACGGCACCTCAATAATTGGGAGGGGAACCAGAGGGCTACGGTAGTGTGGTCTAGGGGCCGAAAGCTGGCACTCGGGGCAGGACTCACAATACTCTTTCACCTCCTTATGAACTCCCGGCCAAAAGAACCGTTGCAAGATTCTTTCAGTAGTTTTTTCTACTCCCAAATGCCCTCCCATTAGGTGACCGTGGGCCAGATCTAGTACGGTCCTTCTATAGCTTTTAGGGACCAGCAGTTGCTCCACTAGCTCTTCTCCTCTTTTTACCACTTGATATAACAGGTCCCGTTTTATAGCCATGTACGGGGGTGAAAGTCTGGTGTCAGGCTCAACTGGGTTATCGTCCATCATTTTCACGTTTTCTCTGGCCCTGGCAAGGGTGGGATGTTTTAATTGTTCCCCCAAACTGGTCCCTTCGCACCTCAAACTCTGGCATGCTGTCACTAGAGGGGTCTGGACTGCTCTGACCTTCTGCGGACGCCTCCCCATGGGACTCAACTTCTCCTTCCCCAGCCATGACCGAATAGGGAAAAGTTTCCTCCTCACCTGGGGCTTCCCTAACAGGCAGGGTATTAGAGACCTTACGCCCCCACAACTCCCAGAAATGTGGAAAGTCCCGCCCCATGATGACATCATGCATTACCATGGGTACTACCCCTACCAACCATTTAACGGCCCCAAACGGTGTACGGAGGTCCAGTATCGCAGTGCGGTAATGGCGAGTGTCCCCATGGATGCAGGTGACCCCTATAGTTTTCTTTAGACGGTTTCGGGATTCACCAACTCGGCGTTTTACTAAGGTCACACGACTACCTGAGTCTAATAACGCCTTTACCTCGTTACCGCCTATAGTAACGGAACACATGTGTGTCTCACCCTCAGTGTCTGGAAATGCTACACACGCATGCTTAGCATACAGTGATACACGGCGGTTTATAGATGAGACATCACATTGCATAGCATCATCATATAGGGGGCAATTGGCAACCATATGACCTGGCATATGGCAGCGAAAACATTTGATTAAGTCTTTACTGAGTCTACTATAGAGCCCCGTCTTCCCTGGCCCAGATTGCCGGGTTCTAGAGTCTGGGACGACAGTCTCTTCACGTGTACGCACGACCAAACGCGATCTGCCAGCCCCCTCTTCCCTTAGAACAGTCTTACCAGGATGTCCTGGAGATCTCCGCTGTGGGGCTAGGGGGCGCTGCGGCAGACTCATCAGCTCCTCTGCGGCTGTGTACCTCTCCACCATCTCCACCATCTGGTCAGTGTTCTTGGGGTCTCCATGGCTCACCCATTTGCGCAAGGTGACTGGGAGGGATCTCAAGTATTGGTCCATCACCACCCGTTCCACCATCTGGGGGCCTGTCAGGATCTCCGGCTGCAACCACTCTTGGTCAGGTGTATGAGGTCATGCATTTGCGAGCGTGGAGGTTTGTCCATGCTGTAGACCCAGTTATGTACCCGTTGGGCGCGAACAGAAACCGTGACTCCAAGTCGGGTTAGGATTTCCCTTTTCAGCAGGTCATAGTTCATGGCATCCCGTGTTTCCAGGTCGTAATAAGCCTTTTGGGGTTCTCCTGAAAGGAAGGGTGCCAACAGTCCTGCCCACTGTCCCTTTGGCCAACATTCTCGCTCGGCAGTCCTTTCAAAGGTGGTCAGGTAGGCTTCCACATCATCAGCTGCTGTCATCTTTTGCAGAAAATGACTGGCTCTTATGGAAGCTTGAGTAGCATCTGCACCACCGGAGGCCCGTCCTGCGACATTGGCGAGTTGCTGCACAATCACCTTCAGGGTTTCGCGGTCTTTTCGCTGCTCCTCCTGTGTAACCTCGAGTTGCGCTGTCAGCCTGCGGCCTGTTTCCTCCAGCGCTCTTTGCTGCACTCTGGTAGCCTCCTGCTGCACGCGAGTAGCTTCCTGTTGCGATGCCACAGCTTGCAACATCGCCTTGATTACATCCTCCATTTTCAAGATGTAAACAAAATAGGACTCCGGCCCTTTAAATTTTCGGATTCGTTCTTCTGTGCCAAAATTAATGCCCGCATCCTCCACCACTTGTAAGGGATTAGGTAGCGGGGTGGTCGTCTCCTGGGTAGACGGGCAAGGCTGAGCGGGCACAGAAGTCCAAACGACAACAGAAGTTCTTTTAAACTGCCCGCAGACAGTTTTATTGTAAGCAAGTGGTACAGAAAAACAAAACAAACAAAACAAATCCTATGCCTGTCCGGCTCTAACTAAACATAAGGAATTCCTCCCTAACACAGTGCCGGCCTATTGCCAGTCACTAACAAAACAACAGTACTACTGTACCACAAGGAAGACTGCTCCCACAGGCTCTTGGCAGGTAACCTGTTCCCAGGCTGAGAGAGAGAGTGTCTGCAGCTCCTGCCTTATATGAGGCAGACACACCTGGATCTAATCAGACAGCCCAAGACCCGGACTGCCCAGGTGGAGTGGGGCCCACCCTCGCTATCCCCACTCCAGCAAACCAGCCCTTGCAAAACGGGTTTTACTAAACCCTAAACAAGAGATCTATCAGATCTCTGACATTTCTGGTTGCTCTTTACCTGGACATAAGGTATCTTGGGCAGACATACCTTCCCTCTATTACCAGTCCAGACACTCTGCCACAAAACTTACAACATGTTCATTCTTCCGTCTGTTTTTTTTTGGGCAGAACATAAACATTTTGGTGCGAAGGGGGACAGCTTGAATCCATTAACCGCGGACATGCCTAAAAAAGTCAAAATATTGGTATTTGGTCCTTGCTGTGGGAACGTACCCTTAGTGTTGTTTATGGTCATTTATACTACAATAATAGAATTTTATCTCAATCCACAAGTTTATAACATTGATACCTTGGTAAATGTTATCTTACTACACTTTGTTCACATGTATACATCATTGAATTCTTGTTATTTTCTTTCCTGTGATCACTTTATTTAATTTTAATAAAAACACAGTTGATCAAAAAAAGAAATCAGAGGTAGAAAGAGTATTGTTAAAAAAAAACACCTCCAGGAATTTTTTTACCTTATGTGTAACACAATATAAATAGAGATGGGCGAATCGTTTCTAACAAAGTGGAATTCGTTTAGAATTTGGGGAAAATTCGGTTCGGAAGAAAAGTTAGAAGTTTTGGGGGGTTCTTCGGGGGAACGAAGTTTTGCTTTTGATTGTTTAAAATGGCTGCGGCCATGGGGCAAGGGGGAAAAAGAAATTTGGGGAAAGGAAAGGGCATACCCTGCAGGGACATTTTGCAGAGTTTGAAACCCAAATTTCAGAGCCCGGCGGGTTTCCCTGGGGAAGTCACCGCATATAAAAGGGGGGCCCCGCGCCGGGGAGTCACCCCTCCTTCACTGTCCCTCATCAGGGAAGGTGCTCCCGCGGCTGATAGCTCTTACGGAAGAATGATTTTTATTAGCGATTTTGTGGGGGTTCAGTTTGGGTCTCAGAGACTTTTTCTTTAAATTTTTTAAAATTTCTTTTTTTTTTTTTTGGGGGTATTGGATTAAAATTTCCAGTGTGGTCCATGCAGCTGCATTTTACATTCAATACCCCAAGTGGGATCAAAGCCATTTCCCTGTTGTATTCTTTTTTAAAAAGGAAACGGGTTTTTTTAAAAAAAAAAATACCACTTCTTTTTTGGGGGTGCTAAATTCTATTGCCCCAATTTAAATCCGGGGGTTTTTTTAAAAGCGTTGTTTTGTGGTGTGTGCCCCCAAAAAACCCCGTTTTTTAAACCCCAAAATATATAAAATTTTTCTGTCCCAAAATTCACAAGCAAAGGTTAATTTAAAACCCTGTATCTCTTGTTGTGGGGATAGAAAAAAGAAATTGAACCGTTTCAAAGCTTACTATTTTGTTTGGGGTCAATTCTTGGCGAAATTTTTATACCCGGGGGTTTTAAATTTAAAAAGGTTTTTTTGCTGGTGTGCTGCCCCAAAAAAACCGTTTTTTTTCAACGCCAAAATATAAAAATTTTTGTAGTTTAAACAAAAAGAAAAGGTTTAAATTTAAACTGTATCTCTTGTTGTGTGGCGTGGGAAAACACGCAATTGTAAACAGGGTTAAAAAGCTACTATTTTTGTGGGGCCCTAAATTCTTTGGCGCAATTTACACCCGGGGGTTTTAAATTTAAAAGGTTTTTGTTTTGCTGGTGTGCTGAAAAAAATAAAACGTATTTTTCAAAGCCAAAAAATAAAAATTTTTTTCCTGTACCCAAATTTCACAAGAAAAGGGTTTAATTACAATGTACTCTTGTTGTGTGGGTGGGAAAACACGCAATTGTAACCGTTTACAAAGCTATATTGTTTGTGGGGCTCAATTCTATTGCGCAATTTACTCCGGGGTTAATTAAGCTTTGTTTTGCTGGTGTTTTTTGACCCCAAGAAACCGTTCTTTTTAACGCCAAAATAAAAAAAAATTTTTCCTGTAGCCAAAAATCACAAGAAAAGGGTTAATTACAACTGTTTTCTTGTTGTGTGGCTTTTAAAAAACCCACGAATTGAACCCGC
The DNA here is from genome assembly GCA_025379985.1 of Phyllomedusa bahiana. Lineage (NCBI taxonomy): Eukaryota > Metazoa > Chordata > Amphibia > Anura > Hylidae > Phyllomedusa > Phyllomedusa bahiana. The sequence goes on along the minus strand of JAODAL010007840.1, from coordinate 43,660 downwards.
TAAAAAAGCTACTATTTTGGGGGGGTCAATTCTTTGGCGCAATTTATACCCAGGGGTTTAATTAAGCTTTTTTTTTGCTGGTGTGCTGCCCCAAGAAATCGTTTTTTCAACCCCAAAAATATAAAATTTTTCCTGTAGTTAAAATAAAAGCAAAGGAAAAATTAAATTTTATTCTTGTTTGTGTGGCGTAGAAAACACGAATTTGGAAACACGTCAAAGCTATAGTTTGTGGGCTAAAATTCTTTGGGAAATTTTAAACCCCGGGGGTTAATTAAGCGTTTTTTTGCGGGTTTTGCTGACAAAAAAAAACCGTTTTTTTTCAGCCAAAATTAAAAATTTTTTCCCTTTGTGGGCCTTAATTCAAAAGAAAAGGTTTAAATTAAAACGGTTATCCCCGGGTTGGTTGGCGGGGGAAAAACACGCAATTGTAAACGCTACTAACCCTACTAGTTTGTGGGGCCCTAAATTCTTTGGCGCTTTACACCCCAGGGGTTTTAATTTAAGCGTTGTTTTGGGGGTTTTGTCCCTGACAAAAAAAAACCCGTTTTTTCAACGCCAAAAATTTAAAATTTTTTTCCTTTGTACCCAAATTCCCACAAGAAAAGGAAAATTACAACTTTTATTTCTTGTTGTGTGGCGTAGAAAACAGGGAAATTTGGAAAACACGCTACAAATTACTAGTTTGGGGGGCTCAATTTTTGGGCGCAATTTACACCCAAAGGGGGTTTTTTAAGCGTTTTTTTGGGGTTTGCTGAAAAAAAAAAAACCCGTTTTTTCAACCCCAAAATTTTTAAATTTTTTTTTCCCTGGCCAAAATTCACAAGCAAAGGTTTTTTAAACTGTATCTCTTGTTGTGGGGGCGTAGAAAAAACACGAAAATTGAAACACGTACAAAGTTTCTATTTTTGTGCGGTCAATTCTTTGGCGCAATTTACATCCGGGGTTTAAATTTAAAACGTTTTTTTTCCTGGTGGGCTGAAAAAAATTAAAACCTTTCTTTTTCAACGCCAAATATTTAAATTTTTCCTGTCCCTTAATTTTGTACAAAAGGTTTTTTTAAAGCCTGTTTTGCTTTTACTTTTGTAAAACAACAGTTTTTTTAAAGAAAACATAAAAAAGAAATTTTTCCGGGCCCCATTTGGGGGAGCGAATTTAAACCCAAAGGGTTCCAAAGCTTGTTAGGGGGTTTTCCCCAAATTTGGGGGTCAAAAACATGGGGGGTATATTTATCATATCCCAGTTATCATCATAAAAACAGTGTTGTACGCTTCAAAACAAACTGTTTGTCAGACAGAGAGGTGGCGGGGCTTTGCCCCTGCGAGTGGAAAGGGGCCCAAAAAAATTCCCCGGGAAAACCCCCCCAGGTTGCAGCCCGGGAAAGGGGGGGGGGGGGACGTCCGGGGGCAGGGGGTAAATCGGTTTGGGGCCCACAACTGCCGCTGTAATTAGCGGGTGTGTTGTTCAGAAAACCCCAAGGGGGTTTTTTGTTTGGGTTTGGACTAGGCCCTTTCCCCTTTCCCTCCAAATGAATTGACAACCCAGCCAAGAGTCGGGGGGGGGAACGTCAGACAAAACCCTTAGTTGGCAGGGGCCCGGGAGCGGGTAGCCCCCTACCTGTCCTAAAAACCCCGCTTGTCCCACCCGGTTTTCCCTCAGCCAGAAAACTACTTGTGGTCTGGGGCTCAGGCCATTTATAAAAGCGGGGGTGAACAATTTGAGGAGGGCGGGTCGCGTATTTGGGCCCGGCAAAAAAGGGGGCCAAATACCCCCTTTGGTCTTGCAGTAGGCGGAAAAGGGATAGATGTGGGAGTGGCATGGGAGGCCCATGTTGTGAAGGCCCAGCCTTGGCAAAACCAAGACCGGTGATGGGGGGACGGGCAGTAAAAACGATGAAACACAAATAGTTTGATGAGTAGCCGACCGCAAATTTGGGGGCCGGGGGGAGGGAAGGGGTTCATTTATCGTAAAGGGGAAAGGGGCGGGCGCTTGCGCGTCAGGCAGCGGCGCAGCCCGGGAAGTGGGTCGTGTGGCCGTGAGTCCCGCGGGGTTGCCCGCAAAATGTGAGGTCGGGGGGCCCGGCAAACCACGGGGGGTTTAAAAAAAAAAACCCCGGGTTTGCAAAAGGGCCAAAAAAGTAGCGGCACCCGGGGCCCCAGCGAGGGGAAACGGGCAGTAGTCCAAATCTGCGGGGGCCGTTGGGGTAAAATCCGATACTCGGCGGTGTGGCAGTTCTTTTTCTAAAACACCGGAGGGCCGATTATGGGGTTTTGTAGAATTTTTTAAGCAGAAGTGAAACGTGGCCCGGGGGTAACGTTGGGGACCACGGCCCTGCGTAAAAAAATGCAGCGTCACCAAACCGGGGGGCCTGGGGGGGAAACGTGGTCAGATGGTGGTGGGGCCATTTCCCGCCGCCGCGGAAAACAGCTGGGAGCTAGCCCGCGCCCCGTGGCACGCTTTCCTTTTAAACCAGTCAAGGCTTTTCCCCCCACCTTCTCAGAAGGGAGCCTTTTTTCTCTTTTTAAAATCATCCCCGGGTCCCGATGCTCCCGCTCCTCGCTACTCATGGCGCCAGCAGTCGTTTAGCGAGGCGATTGCAAAGACGACAACAGTATGCGTCCAAACCTTCTAAGGTGCAGCAGCTGACCGTGATCCTGTCCAAGTTGTTGTACTGCAGTCCCTCCCTTTCCAATTGGTGGACTCTGCACGTTCAGAGAACTAATGGATGTGACGAGCCGGAGATGGAGTGTTCCAAAAAAATGGACCGTATTTTCTTTTCCAAAAAGCAAGTACCAGAACTCATAAAATATGTAAGAACAGAAGGTGGGTCTAGTCCTTGAGCTTATCGGTTTGTTCCAAGGTGCACATGGCAGCGCGGACGTCTGAGCATGTAATACCAGGTCAGGGCAGTACATGTCCTTTCGGCCCACTGGGTGGAATGTTGCTTCCTGCCAGGCCTCACCACAACTTGGACAAGAGTCGCCGGCTTTCTCCTCCATCGGTTGTCAACTGCATGCACCTGCGCAATGTCGCCTCCTCCTCCTCCACCACCACCACATCTCAGCCTCACAAGTACTGCTCCATTCATACCACATGTGTAGGGCAGCGGTGGTGTCAGCAGTTATACACTCTGGCTTTGCCTCGGCGAAACGATTGTCACAAAGGGGAGGAACTGCCCGCGTCATGCAGCAAGGAAATCGGATTGTGTGGCTTTCTCCGCGCCAAACTGCAAAATCGGAACATGGTGACGGACAATGGGAGGGAAAATGGGTGTCCACGCTGCACCGAGAGGGATGTCCATGCGCCCCTGCAGGTTGAAGTGTTCAATCTGGTTGTAGAAAATGGTTCCTGAAGTCTTCCACCGATCTTCTGAACACATTCTGAAAATGGCCAGGAAAATGTGCATGCACTTTATCCATTCGTAACAAGCCAGGAACACCCTCTCGAATTGCAAGCGGCAGAAACGGCCTCCCCCAACACACTCTGAGATGCGATGTTTCCACCCGTGAATTCCAGCCTGCACATGTTGGACCGACTGTATGAACAGAGAAAGGCATTAACGATTTTTTGATGATCCAGGCGACAGAAGTACTCCCCTGTGTAACTTTGATGTCAGCATATCCCAGTGCGCTCATGCGTTGGGACACCTGACCGTTTGTTGAAGGACATTCGAGGAGGCGACGTTTATTTGTCAGTCGCCAAGGACTAAGGGTGGAATAACGTCATTGCCATGCTTATGTCTGGAAAAGATGCTGAAAAATCTGTTGGGAGGGGACTGGAGACTTTGGCGGATACATCTCGCTGGCCACATGTTTCCGGTGGGGAATCGAAACATGGAGGAGGAGGAGGAGCGACCATTGGAGCAGAAGCATTGTCTGGTGAAATGAGTGGATTTTTCCAGGTGACAAGAGAGGAGGAGCAGGAGCAGTGGAGGAAGTGGATGGAGATGAGGGAAGATGAGGCAGATGACACCCAGCACGTGGCGTATACAGTGGAAATGGATGGCAGGGAGCCCCTCGGAGTCACTTGTGCAGATGTCCCGCTGCATGCTGATTTGCCTGGCTAGTGACAGTCCGGAATAGTCAGCATCGGCAGAGGGATGACTTTGGCTCTCCACCCTATTGGGACCCTCACTACCGGTCCAAAATGGGAAGCCTTTTTCCCAGTATTGAGAGGGAGGACAAACTCAATCACTAATAGGGAAGCCTCCGTAATCGTTGGGCCGCTCGACTATGTGCGGCATCGTCCCTCCTCTGACAGGTCTGACCGGGGGGGTTCCTCAGCGTCACGTACTACTCCGTGCTGCTGGGGGAAGGGGGAGGGTAGGAGCAGTACCCATCTCCTTCAGTAGTAACCTAAGTTTGGAGTCACTGATGAGCTGCTTTCATCCGCCTAGTGAGGAGGGCAGAGGCAGGCGCAGCAGGCAGCAGCCGGGACCTGGACAGTCCCTGAACCAACAAGGTTGTGGCCTAATTGGACAGCACTCTGCCACCTCAGTTAGAAGTCGCTGGACTACTGGCAGCCAAATGGGATGGTGGGCCGCTATATACTTGCCGAGTTTGCAGTGGATGAATGCTGTTCCTGCCGGCCATGTAGTGTGGCATCAGAGCGGGGTGTTCAGTGCGGCGGGGGGGCCATCGTTTACCAAGGAAACCCACTTGTCACGGGAAATGTGGAACGACTGACTTGTCAAGATGAATCAGGCGTGGAGCGGCCAGGCATTTCAACACAATGCCTTAGGCGTCGTCTGGTTCAAACTACCTGCCTCAGCCACTATTCTGAAGCCGCCACCCACTGATGCCACACATATGCTGACAAGGTTTCTCCATCTGCCTACACCATCTTTACCAGGGATGGTTTGCCCACCCACTCAACACTATGTCACTTGTTGCCACTCTATGACCTAATGCTGTGCTGCTGTTGCTGTTTTTTTGCGTGACACATCCACACTGTTCATTGTGCCACTGCTCTGAACTCATGCCTGCTTGCTGTGGCTGCTGCCATGTCCTTTCACCTCACTGTGTCATTGTGCCACTGCATGACCTCATGCTGCTGCCGCCGTGACCTATCCGGCTCTCAGTCATTGTGACCAACTCTGTGAGCTCTCCTGTTTTGCCACCTCCAGAAAAGTCATTGTGCACTTCTCTGTCCTCATCCTGCTGCTGTGGATCCTGCCGTGCCCTTCCACACTGTGTCATTGAGCACTGCCTGACTTAATGCTGCTGCTTGCCGTGACCTTCCGCTCTCAGTTATGTGCCATTCTGTGGTTTCCTCCTTGTTTTCCCACCTCCAGAATGGTCAATTGTGCCACTGCCTGATCTCCATGCTGCTGCTGTTGTTACCTCCACACTGTGGATTGTGCCACTCTGTGGCTAATACTGTTTTGCGCCTCCAGCATGTCATTGTGCCACTGTCTGATCATGCTTGCTGCTGTTGAGGTCCTCCACACTGTGTGATTGTGCCATATGTGGCCTCAATACAGTTTAGCCGCCTCCAGAATTGTCATTGTGCCACTGCTCGATCTATAACTGTGCCAGCCATGTCCTTCACACTGTGTTGATTTGTGCCACTCTGTGGCCTAATACTGTTTTGCCGCCTCAGAATGTCATTGTGCCACTGCCTGATCTCATGCTGCTGCTGTCGTGACTCCCACACTGTGTCATTGATGCCACTCTGTGGCCTAATACTGTTTTGCCGGCCTCCAGAAGTTCATTGTTGCCACCTGACTGACCCATCATACGCTGCCGCGTGACTCGCTCTCAGTCATTGTGCCACTCTGTTTTTATGGCTTCGCTGTGTTTTGCACTCCAGAATGTCATTGTGCCACTGTGACCTCATTGCTGCTGTGGCATGCCGCTCGTCACCTCCACTCTCTGTCACTAATGTTGCCACCTGGAGCTGCTCAGCTTGTGTTGTTTTTCCAGCATTCGCTGGCGTCTGACTTTTCAGGCTACATTCACGCTTGAGTTTTTTGGTCAGTTTTTGCCCTCTTAAGTGCCCAGGGAATTTTATAGTGAGCGATTCTGAAGGAGCGGGCGGCAGTCATATGACGTTTCATACTAAAACCACAACTTGTATGAAGACCAACCAAGCTCCCATCTGCATATTTAAGCAATGCACAATGTCTACAGCACCCTGCAGGCTCTGTGCAGCCTGGAAATAGCTGCTTTTTAATCGATTTCGTGCGAAGTAATTCGGAACGAAACGATTTTGTCGGAAGAATTCGGCGAAAGTGACCGAAATCGAATTTTTGAGAAATTCGCCCCCATCTCTCTAATTATAAATTAAAGAAAAAAAATGAAAGACCAAACAAAACCACAATTTTAAGCCCTGCCCTTAACCTAGAATTATATATTACCTTTAGAAAACACAATTCTATTTTTGTTTTAACAGTTATCCCTGATATTACTAACAAAAAAAACCTAATATGTACATGAAAGTGGTATGGGTTTTTTTACATTTTGTTGATTACCTTTAAACATTTAGGCAATGATAAATAAATTAATAATTATTAATGAATACTTTGCTGTTCTGATTTTGTGCTGTTCCGGGTTGATGACTTCACTCCCTGCTGTGTCTTTTCAGCAAGATGGAGCTTGCTTCTCTGTCTCTGTTTTTTATATTTCTTACTGAGAAAAACTTTGACTCTTTAGAGTTACTGACCAGGGAGCAGCCATGTGCCATCCTGTCAGTTCCGCAGAGCACATATCTGTGTATTTAAATCAAAGTTAACAGTGTCACTCAGCTATCAACAGTGTGTTTGTGTACAATTTTGTAAAGAAGTACGCAAAATCTTATTTTCTGGGTAATACTATATATTACTGCATGCCTCCTCAAGGAAGCTTCTTCCCTTGAAATATACACTCACCGGCCACTTTATTAGGTAACACCATGTACAGTAACGGGTTGGGACCCCCTTTTGCCTTCAGAACTGCCTCAATTCTTCGTGGCATAGATTCAACAAGGGCTGGAAGAATTCTCATGTGCAAGAAACCAGTCTGAGATGATTCCAGCTTTATGAATGGCCATTATCCTGTGAAAGTAGCCATCAGATGTTGGGTCATTGTGGTTCATAAAGGGATGGACATGGTCAGCAAACAATTACTCAGGTTCTGCTGTGGCGTTGCAACGATGGCTCAATGGTACCAAAGGGCCCAAAGAGATGCCAAGGAAAATATTCCCCACACCATGACACCACCACCACACAGCGAACCGTGATACAAGGAGGATGGATCCTGCTTTCATGTTGTGATGCAAATTCTGACCTACCATCCGGAATGTCGCAGCAGAACAGCAGAACATGAGACTATCGATCAGGCACGTTTTTCCAATCTTTCTACTGTCAATTTCGATGAGCTTGGGCAAATAGGAGCCTCAGTTTCCTGTTCTTAGCTGAAAGGAGTGGCATCTGGTGTGTCTTCTGCTGCTGTAGCCCATCTGCCTCAAAGTTCGCAGATACGTTGCGGTTCTGAGTTGCTCTTCTGCCTACCTTGGGTTGTAACGGGTGGTATTTGAGTCACTGTTGCCTTTCTATCAGCTCAGAACAGTCTGCCTTTCTCCTTTGGACTCTGGCTATCAACTAGGCATTTCAGCCCACAGGACTGCCGCCTCCACTGGATGTTTTTTCTTTTTCGTGACATTCTCTGTAAACCCTAGGGATGGTTGTGCGTAAAATCCCAGGAGACCCAAAGTTTCTGAAATACTCAACCAGCCTTCTGGCACCAAACCCATGCCACGTTCAAAAACATCAAATCCCCTTTTTCCCCATATTGTTGCTCGGTTTGAACTGCAGGAGATTGTTTGCCCCGTCTAAAATGCCAAAATGCACTGAGTTGCCCCCATGTGTTGGGCTGATTTAAAAATTTTAAAGGTTAAGAGCTTTAAAAGGTGTACCAAAAAAGGGGCCCGGTGATGTTACAGCTCGCTACTCCCATTTAGGGAAAAAAACCTCTTTTTTTTCCAAAACCCCCATCACCAATATCCTTCTAACAGGCACAGCTAGGATTAGGAGCTAGAAGATAAGAAATGCCGTCAGTCTGTAAAAACCGCTTTTACTGCACAAAAAAGGGGGATCTTTAAAGGCAGCTGTGAAGAACAAGTTCTGTGAAAACAGCCAAACAGGAAAACCTCTTAAAAGGAGTTTTCTTACCACATTGATTATCTTTTAACATGTAGGGAAAGGTAAATGAAGACTTTTACCAAATATATTGCTTTTTATTTTGCTTGGTTCAGGAGATAAAGAAGATTTTTTTATGTTTTGTCACAAGTTTCTCTTCCCGCTCTCTGTTATCTCTTATTGCATCAAGCTGCTGTCCGACAATCATGAGTTACTCTCTGATGAGTCTTATCTCCAGTCTTATAGTGAAGTTGATATGTCAATCACTGCTATAGCACCACCCAAAGCCTGATGAGGAAGTGTACTTCTGAAGCTGGCTGTGGCTCTGTGAAACCGTATGGTGAGATAATCCTTTAAATCCTGAAGTCTATTTTGGTCTTTCTGACGCAGCCCCATTTTTCAAATGTGCTATGTGTCAATTTGTGTGGTAATAATTTTTTAATGTTTTTACATATCTATGTGATTTTGGATAATACAGACATTGTTATTATTTGTTAAAAAACTAACTTAAAAAAAATGTAGAAAATAAATTTGCAATTTAAATTTTCTTTATTTTTCTCTATGAAAAAAAAAAAAGTCATGTTGCACAAAAAGAAATTTTTTAATTGTTTTTACCTTTTGGTACTTTATGTTAGTATAATTTTTTTTTAATTCTGTACAATGTTAGGAGGCTTATAAACTTATAAATTAGCATTTTTTTAAATTTTCAAGAAAATTTCAAACGCAGGTTATTTTAGCGACCAGTTCAGTTTAGACATCGCTTTGAAGGTATATATGCTAGACACACCAATAATTCACCCTATTTACAAAGCTATACCCCTCAAAGTATTCAAAAGAGCATTTAGGAAGTTTTTAATTCTTTAGTTATTTCACAGGAATTTAAGCAAAATGTAAGGGTTTTTTTTTGCGGATATTCAGTTTTAATCCTTTTTTGTTTCAAACATTAGTTATTAAAGGGGAAAAAACCCCTCAATATTTTATTTTCCTGATTTAATGTCTTTAAAATATCCCATTGTTCCCATAGTTATTTGACGAACCGTGGGTCAAAGGGAAGGGATCTATGGATTTTGGGGCTTTTCTTTTATTCAAATATTTTTCAGGTACCATTTACTCAAAACTCAAAAAACACCCCTGAAAAGATCACATTTTGGCAACTACACCCAGAAGTAAATTTATCTAAGGGTTTAAGGTTTCATTTGGGCCCATGGGTGTTTTACCCTTTTTGTTTTTTGAATTGGGGTGTAAAAATGAAAAATAAATTTTTTTCCAGTAATGTTCATTTTTAAGTCCATATTTTTAATTTTCCCAAGGAATATAGAAGAAAAATCATCTCAAAATTTGTGATGCAATTTTAACGAAGTACAGCAGTACCCTATATATAGTCATAAAGAGCTGTTTGGGCACATGGTTGGGGCTCTGAAGATGAAGGAGCGGTATTTGGCTTTTGGAGTGCAGCTTTAGCTGGAATGGATAGTTGGTGCTACAGTGGGAAAAATAAGTATTTGATAACAGGCGTTTTGCACATTTTTCTCCCCTACAAAAAATAGAGGTCTATAATTTTTTTATTGTAGGTGCCTTAAAAATGTGAAGACAAAAACTTAAAAAAAATTTAAGAAAGTTCCCTTGTATATTTTTTAAAATAATTCTTTTTCAGATTATTGCATGAAATAAAAAATTTGATACAAAAAGAAAAACAGAATTAATATTTGGTCAAAAAACCCCTTTTTTTGCAATTACACAGGTCAGATTTTCCTGTAATTTTTTTCCAAGTTTGCCACACTGCAGCAGGGATTTTGGCCCCCTCCTCCACACAGATCTTTTCCCGATTTTTTTTACGTTTTGGGGGGTGTCGCTGGGCTCATTGGTTTCAGCTCCTTTCAAATTTTCGTTGGGTTTAGGGCTGGAAAAAGGCTAGGCCATCCAGACCTTGAAATGCTCTTATGGAGCCACTCCTTTTTGCCCTGGTTGGTGTTTCGGGCTTTTCCTATGGAAGACCCAGCCATGTATTTCAAAATCTTTCTGAGGGAAGAAGGTTTTTGGCCAAAATTTCGATTCATGGGCCTCATCATCCTCCCCTTTAATATGGGGGTTGACCGTTCCCTTTGCAGAAAAGCACAACCAAAGTATGATGTTTCACCCCCATGTTTCATGGCTGGGACTGTGTTCTTGGGGTTGTACTCATCCTTCTTCTTCCTCCAAACACGGCGAGTGGAGTTGATACCAAAAAGTTCTATTTTGATCTCATCTGACCACATGATCTTTTCCCATGCCTCTTCTGGATCATCCAGGTGGTCATTGGCGGACTTCAAATGGGCCTGGATGTGTTGGCATGAGCAGGGGGACCTTGGGTGCTCTGCAGGATTTTAATCCATGACGGCGTAGTGTGTTATTAACCATAATCTTTGGAGACTGTGATCCCAGCTTTATTCAGGTCATTGACCAGTTCCCCCCATGTAGTTCTGGGGTTATTCCTGACCTTCTCACAATCATCCTTACACCATGAGGTGAGATCTTGCATGGAGCCCCAGACCGAGGAAGATTGACAATCAACGTGTGTTTCTTCCATTTTCTAATAATTGCACCAACAGTTGTTGCCTTCTCATAAAGCTGCTTGCCTATTGTCCTATAGCCTATACTAGCTTTGTGCAGGTCTACAATTTTGTCCCTTGTGTCCTTAGACAGCTCTTTGGTCTTGGCCATGGTGGAGAGTTTGGAGTGTAATTGATTAATTGTGTGGATAGGTGTCTTTTAAACATATAACGAGCTCAATAGGTGCAATTAATACAAGTAATAAGTGCAGATTAGGAGAGCTTCTTAAAGAAAAACTAGCAGGTCTGTGAGAGCCAGAATTCTTCCTGGTTGGTAGGTGACCAAATACTTATTTCATGCAATAAAATGCAAAATAATTATTTAAAAAGTGTACAATGTGATTTTCTGGATTTTGTTTTAGAGTCTGTCCCTCACAGCTGAAGTTCACCTATGATAAACATTCTTCTGTAGTTGAGAAAATTACAAAAACGCTAGTGTACCAAATACTTATTTTTCCCACTGTATGTTATATTAGCAAAGTAACAGAACAGTATGAATGCACTAAAAGTGACCTCATTTCAGAAACTACAACCTGAAGGTTGTAGTTATGGTGAGTGTTAGAATTAGTGCAGGGCTCTGACAGTGGGGTTTTAAAAAACAGATTCTGGATTTACACCTTAGTGTGTCTCACCTAAAGGGTTAAATGAGAGTTTCAGTTTCAAACCCTTTTATAGACTATGTATTATTTTTTGTTTTGTATTTTCTTTATATGTAGGCTATATTGTTTCTCTTTATGTTGTGGTATGTTTTATATAAGCTTTTGTGTACTTTGTGTTCCGTTTAATTGCCGTCCATTTGATTGGATAGTGTGTTGAATATTGTTACACGCATCTTTGGAGATTTAAGGAGATGCTAGTACACACCACGCATGATTTAATAAGAAGGCATGTATTTTCAAAACGTCACTTGACAGCACACAGGTGTTGACAAACCGATCTATCTACATGGACTCATAAACCTTATGGATTCTATTTTCTTATCCTTGGAGAAAACTTTGAATGGAGGATGAGCGTATGACAGATTCATCTTACTATTTATTGATGTGATACATAGCTGAAATAGCTCTGCATATTGCCTATTTATTTCTGAACTAGTAAAGTGATTTTGAATATTTTGGCCATGTTATCTACTTGATTGAAGGCAAAATTTAATTTGGAGGGAGCCCTATAAAACATGGCACTGTGAGTACGCACTAAGGGTTGGTTCACACTATGACTATAGGATTTACTTTCCTTCATACCAACCACTATCTATAATATAGTGGATTTGAATTTTTCTTTTTTAAAACTGTGTTTTGAAGAGATCTCTGAACTCACTGACAAAAAAGCTGACATGTTTAGTTTTACTCAAACAGAGCGACTCAACATCTTGAGACAGGCTGAAACAGCTTGCTTAGGGCTAGAGAAGGTCAAAGATTTAACCATTAACTATCCAAAAAAGCTAGAACAATTAAGGAAGACGAAAGCCAGCTTGGCACTACATGTGTCCACTATTGCGGAGTATATAAAGATGTCACTAATCCACTAAGGATTACATATTTCTCTACAACCTCTTTTGATGAAAGATGACATGATCTATAGGAAATGATGGTACGCAATTAGCAACCGCTATTGGTGCTGCAACATTTATAGATGGCCATTGACAATACTAAATCTGAAATTATAGATGATGAATACAAAAAAAGCACTATGCTTGAAATGTACAATATAGTGCACCAGGATCTTAAAGGGGATGTATCGCTTCTTTAGTTCGGCTGATTCATACTGCTCTCAGCTTCTCAACTCTAGAAATGCAGGGGCGTTTCTTCCCCTCCCAGCTGGGTGACATCATCCCCCCCTTCACTGTGCATGCTGGCTCCCGAGACTCCCCTTCCTCCCCACTCTCTGAGTCCACATGTCACTGTGTCTCTCCCTATCAGTCTTATTTTGTAAGAGCTGTATACATGCCACAGGCTGCATTCAATCTAGACTAAGCACTGATCTTCTCCCACAGCTGGAGATTTGTTACAGCTTTCTATGAACGGCACAGATCTCCCTTCTATGCAGGAGAGGCAGGGATCGACACACAATTGTGCTGTTTCCTGATTGCAGAAGCCCTGCACTGTTATTCTGTTTCTTCTGGCTGTTCAGAGTGAAAATGTGCCGATCCCTTACTTTGAGTGAAAGACAGGAATGCAAATACAGCGGACCGGGGCCAAACAGAATGTAAATGAGCTCTCAGCTAGTGATATGCAAGGAGGAGGGATCCGACCACTACTGGATATCAGTGGAAACAGAAACAGGAGATAAGGGATCCTTTTGATAACAAGACAGCTTTGCTAATGACATCCAATTGCAAAGTTGCTTGTATTCACTGTCCCCTTATTCTGAAGACCATTCAATGAAATGATACAACCCCTTTAAAGCCAATAGTGAGAAAATGCAATCACTTCAGATGAATTAAAAAGTTTGCGCATGATACATACAATTACTTACATAATGGAGTACATATGTGTGGAGGAGATCGCTCAAGGAACCGTCGGCAGAATAAAAAAAAAATAAAAATTCATCAATGTGACCTCTGAGAGTTTGTCTATGGACTCTGATAATCAGTCTCAAAGAGATCGAATACAACTGCGCTTATCCTTCCGGAAGGACAATAATTCAACGCCTAGTGCTTTTTTTGGACAAAGAAACCGCCCAGTAGAATACAGACTTAGGGAGCAGTGTCCATACAAGATCCGAGAAACAAAATGGGGATCGTCATGTACAGACCAGGAGTGTGAAGAGGAGCTGAATATACTATAATATACAGATATATTTTCAATGTTTAACCAATGCAAAGCAATCTGTGCTAAATAGAGGCCTCAATTTCGTACCCACACAAGAAAATCAACTATTTACATTTATTAATGTGTTATCTTATTAGAATTAAGATGCACTTCTCAAAAAATAAAAAGGCGAGTAATGAACACTGTAGAAACATCTCCCGCAGACTTAATACAAAATGTCAATTTAACCCTTAAGTTAATTATTCGGCATTAAAAGTGTTTGAACAACTAGTAGTTCAGGAAGTGATTGCGAAGTGGAAACAGTGTAATAAACCTATTCGGCATAAACTTTCACTTAATGAAAGACGGCAATTCAGACTTTAAAAAAAGATTATTCTGAAAAAGGCAGACAAGGCTGGTGCCACTGTTATTATGGACACACATGTTTATGTTCTGGAAGCATCTAATCAACTAAAAGATGAGATCTATGAAAAATTAAATCAAGACCCGACGACTGAATATAAGAAATTGGTTGATGACCTCTTTAAAGAAGCCCTTAAAATGGGTCTTCTAACTAGTCAAGTCAAATAACTGTTGACTGCACAACATCCACGTGTTCCCATTCTGTATTTGGTCCCCAAAGTGCACAAGTCTCTACAGTCCCCCTACAGGGTGCTCGATAGATTCGGTAGACAGTTCACTGCTGGAACCATTGGCAGTTTATGTCGACTCGTTCCTGTAGAAAGTTGTTACAGTAATTGCCTGAAATACACTGGCCAATTCCTAAGTAGGATACAGGATATTGATTGTTCAGAGCTCCCTCATTTGTGTACCAGGGACATCAAGAGTCCCTTTACGGATATTCCATATGAAGAAGGCTGTTGTGTTAATAAGGAAGCCTGTGTAATGATTCCACTCTCTAACTCACAGATTTCATTTCTCATGTTCTTACTGGAGGTTATTCTTACTAGAAATTATTTTTGTCTTGGTGATTACCACTACTTGCAGCTGCAGAGGTCCTTAATGGGGTCCCCTGTGGCTCCAGGTTATGCAAATCTGTACATGTCTTCATTTGAGAGAGCCTATGTTATTGATTTCCCATTTGCACCACACATCCTCACCTAGCTTGACTATGTGGACAATGTTTTCATCCTCTGATGGGGTTTGGAGGTGAATGATGGATATGTTAGTTGAATAGCTTAATGGTTGGTATCTCTTGATTACATTTTCTATGACCAACCATAATGCGATACATTTTCTAGATGTGAAAGTCAGAAAAAATGACCAATGCATTAATTCTTCTGTGTATTTTAAGCCAATAAGTCGCAATAATGTATTGCACAAAGATAGCGTTCACCTGCCCAGGTCTTTAAAGACAAACCTAAGGGCCCCCTTGTAAGGGCGGGAAGGATTGTGAGACTTATGTATAAGATATGGATAAGAGCATAGAGAAATTTGTTGCACGTAGGTAATCTAGAGATGAGCTAATGAAGGTTCTAAAACAAAGCAAGCAGTTATGACACCATGAGGTAAACCAAGTAAGGAGAGAATTCACTTCATCTCCACCTTTTATAGACATTCTGAGACTATATGTCACACCATTTATAGACACTAGCATGTACTTGCTAGTGATACAAGGTTCGGGGAGTCATTTAAAGAAAGGTCAAGATGTATATTTAAACATGGTCAGTCTCTGGGCGACCAATTGGTACATTCAGACATCAGACCACTACTGTCCACTAAACAGAAGAGAATATGTGCATAGGTACATACCCTTATTTGTCATGTTCTAAATGCTCTTTGATTAAGAGTCCTACTGTTTCACATCCCACTCGTGGAAACGCTATCCCCCTGAAAGGTTTTTTCACTTGTGACAGTAAGTAGATTGTGTAAATGCTTAAGTGCCCTTGTGGCAACGTATAAGTCGGCCAGACTAGCCGCAATATTAAAACTCAAGAGTATGGAGCACAAATCTGCTGATTATATAAAACTAAGAAAGAATGTGGTGCCCTTGAATCTGATGATTGTAGTAGCATTCAAAAACCTTTTCCCAAAAATACAGTCACCAGACATTTCTTGAAAGCCTGACACCAAGTATGTGAATTAGAATGGTGTGTGTTAGAAGTACAGGGCTCTGACAGTGGGGTTTTAAGAACCAGATTGCTTCAAAGAGAAGCGTTCTGGATTTACACCTTGGAGTGTCTCTCATCCTAAAGGTTAAATAAGAGTTTCAGTCCTAAACCTTTTTTATAGATTATGTAACTTTTTTTGTTTTGTCTTTTCTTTATATGTAAGGCTATATTGTTTCTCGTAGTTTGTTTTGCATCAGCTTTTGTGTACTTTGTCTTCTGTTTAATTGCCATCTATTTGTTAAAAGCAGCTCAGGCAAGATGTCTGCTCCCATAATCATATACAGAAAAAAAACCTATACAGTTAGAAATTTAAATTGGCTAAGAAAAAAAGTATCGGTATAAGTATCTGGTTTGAATCAGTGTTGAAAGAAAAAAAAATGACGTTATAATGCCTTTAACCCCTTCACAACATTTGACATAAATATACATCATAGTCAAATTGACGTACATCAGTCTTTGCGATTGTGAGGGCTAAAAAATAGAAAGGGGCTATGTCATCATGCTGTTTCATGAATGGTGCGCGCGTAAAGACCTGGCCTATAAATCTGAATAATTTACGAAGTTGGAAGAAATTGCGTAATAAATTTTGTGGTGCTTTGTTTCCAGGATTCTTGCAAAAATGAAAACCTTTTCAGCTAAACTGCATTTTATTGGAAAAAAATAAAAAAATGTTCAATGTCACAAAAACAAAACAACTCTGTGAAACCCCTGTGAGGTTAATAAATATATATATATATATATATATATATATATATATATATATATATATATATATATATATATATATATAAATATATTCCTTAAAGGGGTGTAGCTTCCCAAACGAGGTCTTTTTTAGAGATGTTTATTAAGTGTTCGCACCATAGGGTGTCTGCATACCTCTTATGGCGTTTAAAGAAAATCCTAATAAAAAAGGAGTCCTTAAAATCCAGTAGGTGCTCCTCCTACTCTTGGGCTTGTGGTTAAGTCAAATAGGACACTGGGACCACATACAGGATATTTTTAAAGCAAGCAAAATCAGCGGAATCAATACCGAGTTGCATTTCCCTGTTATCTTCTACTGTGTTCCAATAAATAATAGATAAACATTGAAAATCTGCAGAAAAAAAAAAAAGTTTAATTTTAAAATGTTACCTCCAATTTGCTTTAATTCCTCTGAAACTAGAAAGTTAAACTTCCTAAATGGCGTTTTGAAAACTTTAAAAAATACAGTTTCTTAGATAGTGTTAATAATGGGGGTATCTAACATACAGGCAACTCAAAGCCATGTCAGAACTGGAACCTAAAAAATATTGTGTTGCAAATTTTCTTGAAATTGTGAAAAATTGCTAATAAATATGTAAGCCCTGTAATGTTGCAAAAAAATGTATTTGTTTTCCAAATTTTCAAGCTATTTTGATATTTTTCAAATAAACAAGGATTGTATGGACCAAAACTTACCATCAACTTAAAGCATGTCACGAGAAAACAAAATTTCTGAATCACATGGATAGGTAAAAGTATCAAAAAGTTACTCGCATATAAAGGGACGTTAGATTTACAAAATTGGGCTATGTCAGGAAGGTCAAAACTGGCTCGGTCCTTAATAAGCCTAGACATTAATTTACTTATGAGGTACATACAACATCTGGAGAAAAAAAAAAGGTAACATTTTTATTACAAGTTTATTCGTATACAAAGAATATAAAATATTAAGGGCATTTTCAAAGTATAAACAGTCACAACATCTTGAATTGTTCTGCTTTATAGTCGGCTTACGGTGGATCAAAAGGTTTAGAACATTTCAGTGAAATTAATTCAATTGGCCTTCATAGAATTCATGTTACGAAGACAAAAATTATGATGCGACAAAAAAATATATACAATGAGGAAATAACAGTCACATTCATGCGAAGCACAAGGGAAAATATTATGATGCATGGAGCATTGCCAATCACTCTGATTATATACTACATTAGTCTCTGCTAAAAATCATTTATGCATCCACTTGCATGCGATTTCTTTTTTCTTTTGATTTGCTCTTGTCCAATCTTTGCTGCCCTTTGGAAGCTCCTTCATTCTGATTCTGTACGAACCGGGAGACTGTTGACACTCCATCCACAAATTTAGTCTTGAAGAGGACATTGGCGTTGTTAAACATTCCATCTTTCAGCGATACCACTATGAACTTTAAAGGTTTAGAAATTGTTAGTTATGTAAAAGAGAAAGGAGTGTAGATAACATAATTGAAAACACAGGCACAATAAACCCACCTAATGATATATCCCATTGCCACAAGTTGAAACCCTCAGACAAATTCACATGCAGATACTCCAGTGGGGATGGCAGCGATGTACATGTATGTGATTGCACGGGTACAGGAGCTGTGCCCACATGATTACTGCGGAAGCCCAGATGTGACTGACAGCAAGGCTCCTACAGTAATGGAAGGGAGCAGAGAGAGCCCTGATCCCTTAGCTAACCTTGTGAGTCGCTACTGTGGCAACTAAGGTGTTTGACAGAGGGAAGAGGCTTCCTCTCGTCTTCCATCAACACCCTAGTGATACGAGGTACCAATGGTTGCCATGACAATCGGAGGTCAAACAATGACCTCCAGTCAGGTTGTGACGTAGGCCTGTCAGGCCCCGCCTAGAGGTGGAGCCTAAAAGGATGAATGACAGTTGAATAATGAACTGCACTATAGTCATATACTGCAATGTTTTATACCAGCAATTAAAAAAAGTCTAGTCCATAGTACAGCAAACACACACAGACCTCTTTACTTCTTACAAATGCTTATCACTGGGGACAGGAGGAGAATAGTACACATATTTGGTTTTACCAAGTCCGTAACAACCTACGCTACAAAACTGCCATGTTATGTAACCACCATAAGGAATACTGTAAAAAATATAAAATTAGAAAAACAGAATTGCATTCTTTATTCATCCTGTTGCACATAAAATGAAATTAAAAGTAAGCAGAGTCATATAAACTCCAAAGTGATGCCAACGAAAAGGTCAGTTCATCTTGCAAAAAAGGCCTTACGCCGCCTCATCAATAAAAAAATTATGGCTATCAGAATACACTGATCCATAAACATTTTTTTTTTTTTTTTTTTTTTATGTTTGTATCAACCCACAGAGTAAAACTAAAATGTTAATTATACCGAGCGTTAAGTGAATAAAAGACACACCACTACTGGGATTGTTGCATTTTGTTTATCCTGCCTCCCAAAAATCAGATAAAAAAAGATCAAAAAAGTCCTGGGGAACAGTCCACAGGGGAACAGGGGAGCCTCCGATGGGCCCATGAGCATGGCAGACATGGAGTTGTTTTCTAACTGCATGAACATCCTTGGGAGAGGCAGAAAAGAAGAGAAAAAAAGGCAAGAGGCAAAAAGCAAGTAGAGGAGGCATGTTAAGTCATTTACATTACTGTAGGGTAAGCCCCCAAAATAAACTCCACCGGTGGGCCCAAAAACAACTTAACCTGTGGGCCAAATGCAAAAGGGTGTACCAATTTGGCGGTTCTATTACTTTCTGCCCGAGGCAGATATTGATAGAAAGTAAAGTATGGCAGCTACGGAAGCCTTCGTTATGCTACCAGCTGACATGGAAACCGATCGACACCCCTCAATCGCATCACTGATCAGAGTAAGGAATGGTGCGCAGCACCATTTCTCATTAGTTTATACTCCAAGGCCGTGATGTTTTAAGGGTTAAACAGCAGGCAATGGAACTGGCTCCATTCCCTGCTGTTAGTGGCAGATGTCAGCTGCAGTTACTAGCTGACACCTATATAGCGGACTTCCTGAGTAAGCCCGCTACATAGGAATTTACCGACACCAGGACGTACCCATATGTCCTGTGTCGGTAACGGGTTAAAATTTTTTCACATTTTCAGATTACAAATAAAATGCAAAAGCCAAAACATTCAAAATTTACCAACTACATAAATTACAAAGTATCTCAAAAAACAATTTCAGATTGAGTTGGATAAGTAAAAACATTTTGGAGTTATTCCCACATAAATTAACATAGAACAGATTTGAAAAATGGGGATTGGTCCCTATATCCAAAACAGTTTTTTTTTCTTTTTCTCAAAGGGCTAAGGGGTTGAAGGTTTTCCCTTTTTAAGTAGGCTTCACTTCAGATAAAAGGAGACATATGTTCCCTGGAACCAATTTTGCATGCATCCCTGATTATCTAGGTTGAAAGGAGTTGGTCTGACCTTCCCCATAGACGAGAACTGGGGCAGATTTATTTTTCATAGCTTTTTGTAACTGAAAATGGCACCAAAAGGGTCTTCCGTCCAAAGCAAATGTAGGCAGACAGCATGGTTGAAATATAGGGCGTTTAATATGTGGGCAGATATGTTCAGAGATATCCAGCACTTAATGCATATGACCATATAGTTACCATATATAATTTCTATTGTTTTACATACCTGTGAGTGTCTGAAGTGTGTACGAAGCATCTGACCAATGTTTTGGGTATGAGAAAGGTCCAAGGCAGCATCAACTTCGTCCAAAATATAAATTGGGGCGGGTTTAAAAAGCAGCATGGCAAGAATGAGAGACAATGCCACAAGGGAGCTGAAAAACAATACGTACATGGTATATGAAGGTGGAAAAAAAAAAAAAAGCATGGCAAGGGTTCAAAGAATACAGTGTGAATGTTGTAAACACATAACCCACTGGTTCTGATGACGTCAAGCCAATAATCCACATGACATTGCAGTCAATCAGTAGACTTAGGAGTCTCCAATTGCATATACAACACAAGTCGACTCTTTGGGGATATTCACACAGCGTTTTTAGATACTTGTTTGGGTAACTTTTTCTATCCCAAAAACAGACCTAAACACGTATCTAACAATGTTCCTGTGTGATTAGTGTAAACCACGTATCAGGGTTCAGACAATACGTGTTTAACTGATTCGATCAAAGAATTGACATGTTAATTCTTAACCCGTTTTACGTATCACAAGCTCTACTTAAAACTACAGAGTACGTTTTTGCAATCCAAACACGTACTAGACTTTGGGTACGTGTTTGGATGTGTTTTACGGAATATGTAGGAAAGAGTCTCAGCTCCCTACAAATGTCACCAGCAGGAGAAAACAGAAAAAAAATTAAAATTAAACACACAAAATACTGGCTCCATCTAACTTCCAAAGAACAAAAACAAGAAATAGCTGTATAAGGTTTTTTTTCACACGGTGGATTTGGACGTCGATTCTGGGGGCAGAGATTCAGCACTAAATGGGACTTAGAATCAACGTCCAATCCAACGATAAACCACTTTACATTATACCCTGTGTTAAATCTGAAAAAAAAATTTGTGGGTATTTTTTGGGCGACACAGTACTGACAATACTAAATATAGGATGCAGGAAATCTGCCTCGGACTTCAGTGTCATTTCCTCGTCGAAAATCAGCACTTACAAGTTAGAAATCTGCTGTGTAAACGTACCCTAAAATCATATGGCAATTGTGAGGGTATGTTCACATGGCGTTTTTGTTTTGGGATATGTTTTCGACAGGGCTGTGGAGTCGGAGTCGGTGCCTATTTTGCAGGAGTCAGAGTCGTCATAAAATGGAGCGACTCCGACTGCCAAAATATATAACAAGTTGGTCCAGTTAGATCGATGCAGTGCAAAGAGCAAGAGGAATTGGGTCCGGCCAGTGCTACTTCTCCCATATCGTCAGCCTCATCACATGAGGAGTGTAATTGATGACATGGAGAAGGCAAAGCGCTGCTCCAGGGGAAAAAGATTCTGCTCCCAGGGCAAACAGAGTTCAGCAAAATTTTTCACCGGCTTTCAAAGAAGTAGAAGAGTTCAACTATTCAACAAAACTGACTGTGGCTGAGGCAATTCCTTTATACCCCGACATTGTTAGGCAGGCTTCACACGGGTGAAACTGGGATGTATTTCGGCCCGTATTTTGCACCGTACTGCGCTCAATACGGGCCGAGATACGTCCAAATAATTAATGTAATCCACAGTTCTCAGAGAACTATGGATTACGCCTCCTCTTCCCGCTCGCACAGTTCGCCGGGGCTACTGTAATTTTATATACAGTCATCTTACCCATCTTATACATAAATTTGACTTGCACGTATTTAGAATCTGCTTAGTTCTGCAGATTATTTCCTGTAACTGCATTGTTACTGTTTTGCTCCTAAAAACAAAATGTTAATTTTTATTATTTTTTAGTATTTGGGAAATCCATCTTTGGCTTTCAGCTCTGCCTGAATCCTTCTGGGCTCTGAATCAGATTAAAGAAAATCTGATCCCAGGTCTCTTCTACACATGCCCACTGTTGGTGCAGACTGGACTTGGATACAAATACAGCTTTTTCTCAAGTGTTCAAAAGATCAAAACATTGTTACCCTTTTGCGTGTCAGTGTCTTTTCTAACTAAATAGCTTGATTATTGTATCATAAGGTGATAAACAGCCGGATGTTACCAATTTACTACTATAAAGTTATCACTTAAACATGCGCCGTGTATGAGGGAGTCGGGGCTTTGGCTTGCCGACTCCACAGCCCTGGTTTTCGATCCGAAAAATGTATTCAAAAGCGCTGCGTAAAACGTATCCAACACATACCCAAAGTGTGGTTGGATGCGTTTTTGCTGCAGTCGAAACGCACCCTACCGTTTTAAATAGGGCATCTGCTGTGTAAAATGGATCAAGAACTGACATTTCAATTCTCTGAACGGATCCAAAAGACGCATGTAAAACATGCATCGCTGTTCAGCCGTCTGACTGCTGATGCGTGTTTTACATTGAAAGCAATGTAAATCACACTGCACATTGTTAGATGCATGTTTGGGTCCGTTTAGGGTCTGAAACACGGATCAAAGCAAGCATCTAAAAATGCTGTGAGAACATCCCCTTACAGCGGATATTCTATTTTTAGAATCAAACGTTTTCAAGATGAAGCTTCATGTTTAACAAGATAAAACTTTATTATTAATGGATTATGTAAATATCTTTGCAATAACCTGGTATAAAGACTTGGAAACATATGCCCTAATTTTTAGTGTGCGAGAATTACCGTTGGCCTCCACTTAGTTCTGTCAAGTTTTCTTTCCATGTACTGCCCAATGCAACTTTAAACTCCAGTCCATCAAGCACGCCCCGACCTTCTGGAGGGGCCAGCATAGCATTGGCTCCAGGTAAAAGTGTTGAAAATATAGAGCCAAAGTCTTTATTCACCTATAAAAATAGAAGAGGCATCATTACATCATCTGGGTGAATACTACCTGTGGAGAACATCAGCAATTACATAACTACAGTATGTAGAGTACACGGACATAGCCAAGTTTAAACAATAGTGCAAGTTACCTTTTGCCATGCAATATTTAAAGCCTCATTTTTCTTCTGATCCAGCTCTTCAATAGTGTCCAAAATCTTTGACTTGTCATTCTCCACTATCCTTTTCTTTTTCATCAAGTCATTGTACTGCAGAGATAAAGCAGATTACATCATCCGACTCTAAAGAGCAAATCTCAACAGTAACCAGTCAGTTTGTACTGCTCGGGCAATAAGCAGCATGAAATAGCTGTAAGTTCCCTGGTATCAAAATGTATTTCAATGTAAAAAGCCATGACAAGTACGGGTAGAAGCTGCGCATCAAATTCATGTCTCCCAGCCATGGTAGCTTCTCCCTGCTGAGGTCAGCATATCTGACTAGTCTCTCCCAATATACGAACAGGGGATAGACCTGTCAGTTGAACCGTGGGGTAGAAAAAACCCACACATTGGACTCATCCCCTCCAGCCTCAGATGCTTCTTCCCCTATCAGCTCAGTTCTAACAGATATTTTACTCTGAGGGTATATTCACACGCCGCAATACATCGGGTGTTTTAGAGGTACGCGCTGGCCACCTCCATTATTACTTCTTTCTCCCGGCGCTCAATACTAGTCGGTGAAGATGGAGGGTAATCATAGCTGTCTAGTTATAACTACTGTAGTTGCAGGACGTATTTGAGATCAAATACGCCCCCGAAATACATCATGAAAGAGACGCCTCGAGAACTTACCCCAACACTATAGCGTTCCACAGTAAAAAAAAACATTACTGCAACAAGGAATGAATGAATGGATTGATTTAAAAAAGGAGTATTATGGAGTTGTTCGCACAAAAAACTTGATAGAAGGTTGCATGGTCATGACACGCTTGAGGAGCACCAATATAAACCCGGATACTATACCCTAAAGATATGTAATTAGCTCTACTGCACTCATTTCTTATCACAAGAGTGGGTGGGTCTGTGCAGCTCATTAGGGTATAGGACTCCAGTTCTCATCTTGAATTACTGACTTACACGCATGTAGACTGCTCACCTCCCCTTGTATTCAACACCCCCATTTTGTGCATTTCAGTCTCCCTCACTATTGAGCTCCTGACATTAGTTGCAACTTACAAATCTTCCCTTCCTTGGCTGTTTTCATTAACAAATAGCTTTACAGTACAACACTTTATATCAGAGGACCTCAGGGTCTTACCCTCTCTTCTGCTTGTGTTAGCATATTCATTGCTCGCATGTTGACATTGCGGCCCAGCTTCTCCTTCATTTCTTGCAGTTTCTGTAGTCTCTGACCTGCAGCTTTGGGGTTGTTGGTTTTAAAGTCATAGGCTGTATTTTCTTGGCCAAAAAGATGCTTCTCAGAAGAAATCCACTCATAGTCATTCAGCATTTTTGCCACCTTATTAACAAGAAAGACGTACCTGACGTACAGAAGCTTATAGAAAATTATTTCTTTATAAATAAAACCTACATTAAAGGGGTTTTCTCACTACAACAGTTAGCTTTCAATATGTAGGGAAAGCTAACTGAAGCCTTTCTAAATACACTAACCTTCTGATTTTATCTTGGTCATTACATAAGAGATTTTATCTGCTCTGAGTGCACATAGGTTTCTCGAGTTACATCCATAATCTTCCTTCCCGATTAGACAGAGCAGGAAGTGGTGTCTCCATGGACATAGCTCATTCTAGGAGCAGACTCTACTTCTTAACAAGATTAGCTTTGCTTACAGATAAGCAATTGTTTTCACTCCTCAGAACACTTGTAGCTTTGTTTACTGAAGATTCAATCTTCTGCACTTACCTCTTTGTAATGTCTCAGCTAGTTATAGGGAAGTTAAATATGCTACTCACTGCTATAGAACCACTCACAGCCTGATGACACAGAGGATGAAAATCTGCTTGTGACTCAGCATGGTGAGAAAACCTCTTCAAAATTGGTTCTATTGAAGAACACATTAAACACTTTGCGGTATATTGACAATGACTGTTACCCTGGCAGCAGCATCTGCACTGTCTTTCTTGTGCTTGCTGATATTATGTTCTAGCTCCTTTATTTTAAGCAGGTGTCACACACTGCTTCCCTCAACATGCTTAAGCTTTCAGCCGATTTAGCTCATTAATTCTTTGTCGTGACCCATGATAATTTGCTTTTGTTGGGCCAGGTCTTCTTGAGCTTTCTTTACTATTTCCTGGAATGCAAAAAAATAAGATATATTCATAAAGTATGTAGAATTTTCAATTGTCCTTTCTTTCCATATGCTCAGCCAATAAATAAAACTTACTTTGTGTTTATCAACTTCCGGCTGACCATGCCTATCCAACTTGTTACTTGGTGATCTTTTCTTCATGCTTTCAGCCCACAGCTTCATTTGCTGCTGGTGGTACCTTTGTTGTTCTCAGAGATAGCAGCTCTCAAGCTCCAAAACAAGAGCGTCAACTTCCTAGAACATGATCACAAATCAAAAAATAAAAATTTAGCTGCATCATAAAGAGATTTCCAAGAAAGGTGGGGGGGGGGGGGGGGGGGGGGGGGGTGGGGGGGGTGGATATTATTCTTCGATAAAACCGAATGGTCCCAGCGATATTAAATAAATATAGAAATGGAATTGCACACTGTATGGCAAAAATACCTAAGGGGTCATCCATAGACCATAAAAGAATAGTCCCACAGCAGACTCGAAAATATAATGTGATAATTATTTATTAGGCAATTACAAAAAAAATTAAAAGGAAAAAAAAAAAAAAAAAAGAGAAGGGAAAGGAGGGTTGGGGAAAAGTTTGAAGGTAGAGAGTTGATGTGGTCTGGATTTTAAGGTCTGGTACCTTGTTAAGTATCCATAAATGCCAATAAAGTCCTTGTAACTGTCCACAAGGCTGGGATGAAAGTGTTCACCTCCTCTTAGCAATTATAGCTGAATCTACTACTTTGTCGCACAGAAGGAGTATCTTTTAAGGTGATGTTCATTAACTCCCTTAACAACCGCCTCCTGCTTTTGAAAGCAGTTTGTCTGTGCTCTCTGTCGGCAGCGTGGATTTGCAGCCCCCAGCTGCACTAGAATTGAGCTGTTTTTAAGCGATGTCCGAGACTACGGCAGGATTAAAAGGGAATTCCCATGCCCAACGGGTCACCAGACTTTTCAGTGCTCAGTGAAGCCTGGGGAACGTCTGTACAGTCAGCCATGGGGACCTAGAGTAGCATCAGACGGTTTTGATATAAGCCTGCCTGTTTAGAGTAACACTGTGGTTGTTGCCCCTGAAGCAGCCTTTTGGATCATAGAATGTAATTATTAGGCCTCGGTCACCATCCGGCTTATTTGTCCGCGGATTGGCACCGTACACCGCGACAGGATTTGCGCTGCAGTAACGGCGCCCAATCCTCGAGTAATGACTGTAAATCCACTGCTCTCATCAAACATTTTAACCGTCCTCCTCCCCACTCGGCGAATTCCGCCGCGGTGGAGAAAGTACATGCACATTTTTTTACGCCGCATACGCCCCGTAGATAAGACAGTCAATGGCGGGAGCGCGCGCCCCTCCCGCCGGCTCCGGCCCCCACCGCCCTTATCAAATCACGCCGATTTGCGAGCGCAATCCCGGCTCACAAATCCGCCGTGAATAAGCCATGTGAACACGGCCTTAGCATACAGGAGTATGTTAAAAACATGAAGTGTGGAAAAAATTAAATAATAATGTAAAAATAAATATTTCAAATTTAAAACATTGTGCATACATTCACAGACAATTCAGTAGTTCACCACACAACGTTATACCGTATGAATTCATTCTATATGAAAAATATAATGGTGTAAAAAAAAAAACAATTACAAAAAACAAATGCAGACAAACACTATGTTAACGCCACCCAAAAAAAAAACCAAAAAAAAAACCACCTCAGTAATTTATATGTACAGTATACTCAAACTACACCCCCGAAAAACAACTCTACTTTCATAAAACTTTCCCTCGTAACAACTCATCACTGGAAAAATTAAAATAGTTAACTCCGCTTTCCGCCACATAAGGCGTATGCATACGCCCAAACCGGGGGAAAAAAGGGAGTTCCCGCAAATGTGACGTATGCCTAACGCCCTGCGATCGCGCGGCTTGCGGACCGAGCCACAAACGATCGCAACACATTGACCCTAGCTGTAAATTACCGCTGGCCGCATGCCGTATCACCCCAGCGCACGCGAAGTGAGCTCCGGCCGCGGGTGATAACCGCTTTCATTAACCGCAGCCTGTCATGGCTGCAATAATTAAGGCCGCAGCAGGAGGATGAGCTCCTCCTGCCTGCTTACCCGTCGCGCCGCACTGTAGTGCGGCACCGATCCTCTGTCTGATATCCTGGTAAGTGAACGGCACTTCCCGGGTCATCTGTGACTTCACCATGCCCCAATGCATTGTGGGCACTGGTGACAGGCGTAGTCCATGGCGACCATACAGATACGAGTACTTTAGCCTGGCCTGCCTTCAACTACAATCTGATGACTGCATTTAGAATGAAAAAGTGGAAAAAAGGTCTGAAAATAAAAAAGTAAAACCCAAAAAATAAAATAAAAAAACACTACATCGCCCTTTCCCCTTTTATTTTTTTTGTTTTTCTTATAATTTACAACGCCAATCGCTGTCCCAAAAACAGATCAAAAATAAATGAAGTACCTAAACCCCATATTGTGGGTAAACGCCGCCGCTTGCGTAACAACCCCCCCATATAAAATCTGTCCACTTAATTACACCGTATGTGGAACCCGTAAAAAACAAAAAAAGTCACAGAAAAAGCGATTTGTTGTGGTTGTACATCTGCAGCACATAAAAATGAATATAAATATATTATTTAACAAATGAAAACACTTTTATTAGTTTTTTTGTAAAAGTGCTGTCAAAATTTTAAAATAACTATATAAATATAGAAATTTGGGGTATCGCCGTAATCGTTTCGACCCAGAGAGTTAAAGCTAACGGTCATGGATACTGCACGGTGATGCGCTTGTTAAAAATAAAAAACACGACTAGGATTGCAGTAGTTTTCTTCTCACCCTGCCTTCCAAAAACACAATTTTAAAACTATCAAAAAGTCTTGTCCCCCCAAAAATGATACCAAGAAAAACGTCAAATCTTGCCCAGCAAAAAACCAAAGCCCCTAACACAGCTCCGAACACAATTAAAAAAAAAAGTAATGGCCTCAGACCTATGCATGCCAAGAAAAAACATGTTTTTCCTTTTTGAATAAAAGTGTTTTTATGGTAAAAGGCATAAAAAATAAAAAATAAAACAAATGGGTAACCGCTGAAATCGATCGACCTGATGAGTAATACTATAATGTCAGTTTTATCGCACGTGAACCGCTGTTAAAAAAAAAAAAAATAAAAATAAAAAACCACTACCAATGGCCTGTATTTTGTTCAAATGCCTCACAAAAACCTTATAATAAGTGAGCATAGCGGCATATTCCCCCCTAATGGACTAATAAAACGTCAACTCATCCAAAAAAACAAGCCCATATTCCGCTCCGTATACAGAAAACTGAAACTTATGCTATCAGAACAGACAACATAAACGCAAATTTTTTATAGCGCATTTCTCTATTGTGTAAAATAATCAAACATAAAAAAAAACTATATAAAATCCGATAATCATTGCAATTGTAACCAGACCCCCATAGAAAAAGTTATCTGTCAATTATACTGCACGGGCGAATGCCTGGTAAAATGAACCAAAAAACAATGACTTAATTGGGGGGCGGGTCCTCCTCCCCCTTTTTTCAAAGCCCAATCAAAAAAAAACAAACAAACTTGGAATTACCTGTGCAACCCAAAATGTACAATACACCCCTAGATGAGAATCTATGAGGAGTGCTGAATCCAAAAATGGGTGACTTTCTGAAGTTTCAAATCCACCTGTTCTGGTACTGTTGGGGAGCTTTGTAATTGGACATGGCCCACCAAAATCTGGCTTCCCAATACCAAATAGCGTTCCCTCGCCTTTGTACCCCCTGCCATATCCCCAAACGACATTTACACAACCCTCATGTAGGTATTTGCCGAAACTGAAAAATTGCGTAACAAGGTTTGGTGTTTTTTGTTTACCAGGATGCCTTGTATATGAAACAATTTTCAGCTAAAAGTTGCATATTATAGGAAAAAAAATTCACAGCCTACACGCTAAAAAAATGTTTGGACGTACCTGTGGGTCGATATCTTCACTACAAAAATACACCCCTCGATATAATCCTTGAATGGGTTGTATTTTCCCTATGGTCTTTTAAAATTTTAGCACCTTAGGCAACCTGCAAACCTGAAATGCCCCTAAATAAAATCGTAAAGAGAAATGGAGACCCAAGTCCAGTATGCTCTCAGTATTCTGGGCCTTGGTTGAGCCAAATAATTAACCCCTTAATTATCGCGACGATCGTCGCATAACTAAGGTAACACACAAGGAGATGGCTCCTCCTTGCTTCTCTGCCTGCGGCAGCAGCGCACGAATCGCTCGATCCGTTCGAGTCTTGCTGCTCATCTGAGAGACAGCACAGAATGCAGAGAATGCCTTTCCGGGTGTCCTATGGACGTCACGACAGCCCCGCGTCCTCCCGTGCATAGGCCCGGCAATCGGACTGAACAGTTGTCATAGAACAGTTCAAGTCAACAACTACTGTACTTATTCCTATTGAAATGCCAGAGAATCTAAAGATCCTCATTCAAATCCCCTATGGGAAAAGTAAAAATGATAACAGTGAAAAAGTGGAAAAAAAAAAAAAAAAAAGTGAAAAAACAAACCATGTAAAGACACAAAAAATAAAATAAAATATACTACACCGCCCTTTCCCTTTACAAACCTGCCAATCGCCCAAAAATTATCAAAAACAAAATAAATACCCATATTTGGTATCTCGCGTTGCGTAATCGACCTGCCCCTATAAATCTGTCCATGTTAAATAACCCGAACGTTGAACGCCGGAAGAAAAAAACAAAAAAAACAATCACAGAACTTTAAGATAAATTGTTCATCCCGCAGCACTATAAAATGGAATAAAAAAGCGACCAAACACTCCTATAAATAAGCAGAACTTGTACCAAGTAAAAACGTCATTATCATCCCGCAAAAAAAAGTCCTCATACAGCTCTGTATATCAGAAAAATAGAAAATGTGTAACTCCTCAGAAGATAGCGATGCATAAATATTGTTATAAATTACAACTAAAAAAACACTTTTTCTTTTTTAAAGTCGATCAGCTTAAAAAAACATATAAATAGGTATCGCCATAATCAAGCGACCCAAATAGTAAAGCTAATTTCCACGGATACTTCAAGGTGACCCAGTTAAAAATAAAAAAACAACTACTAGGATTGCAGTATTTCTTCAACACAACACCTGCCTCCAAAAAATATTTAAAGCGACAAAAAAGCCTTGTCCCCCCAAAAATATACATAAATACGTCAACTCAATCATTGCAAAATAACAAGTGCCCGTTACGACAGCTCCAAACAGAAAAATGTTATAAGTTATGGCTACTCCGAACTATTGCGATGTCAAAAACGTATTTCCTGGTTAATAAAAAGTGTTTTTATTGCATAAAAAGCAGTAATAAACGATCAAAAAAACTATACTAGGAATTGGTAATCGGTGTCTAATCGTATTGTACCTGCCTGAATAAAGCTACATGACATAAATACTGTATCTGTACCGCTATAAAAAAATAAAAAACTCGACAAGATTGCTGTGATTTGTTCAAAACATCTCACAAAAACCTTAATAAAAATTGAACATAGCATCATATTCACCGCATAATGGTACCAATAATAACTCACCTCATAGCCCTCAAAAAACAATCCCCATACACACTCCGCACACCGGCAAAATAAAAAATTTATGGCTGTCAGAATAGGACAAACATAAAAACCTGCAATTTTTTATAGACGTATTTCTCCTGTGGTAAAAAGTAATAAACAGAAAAAACTATAGAAAAGTCTATGAACATTGTAATTGTAACCGACCCCATATTCCAGTTATCACATCATTTACAACTGCACACGGCGTAATGCTGTAAAATTTGAAACTCAAACATGACCGAACACCTTTTTTCCCCCCCATTTTCCATTGCCCTCAATGCTAGAGAAAATCTATGGACACACCTGTGTGCCTAAAATGCAGAGATGACATCCCTAATTATATCCTTGATGGTGTTGAATCTAAAATGGGCAGACTTCTGGGAAAGTTTCGCCTGTACTTTCTAACATTGGGGTCTATGCAAAATGCGACAATTCCCACCGAAAACTGCTTTCCCATAAGCCAAATAAGCGCGTCCTCTCCCTCCTTTATACACCCCTGCTTATGCGCCCAAAACACCAGTTTACACCCACATGTAGGGAATTGCCGAACTTGGAATCGAAATTGCCTTAACAAAGTTATAGGTTCTTTTTTTTTTGTCCAGGATTCCTTGAATAATGAAACAATTTAAGCTAAATTGCAAATTATTGGAAAAAAAAGTATTTTTTAATTTTCACAGCCTAATGCTAAAAAATTTGTGAATCACGTGTGGGTCCTTATAAACTCAATGCACCCCTTGGATATATTCATTAAGGTGTGTAGTTTTCCAATAAGCGTCTATTTAGGGTGATAGTAATAATTTATAACAACCTTATGGTGTCCCCAAACCTGAAATGGCCGCCTAAATAAAATTGTATGAAATGAAACGCCAGAGTATAGGTAGTGCTCCTCCTATTCTGGGGTCTTATATTGTTGAGCCAAAATAATTCACTAGGAGACCACATATGGCATACTCTCTAAAAACGGCAGACCGTGGTGAAATTGATAGTAAGTGCATTTACTTAAGTCCACATCTTACTGTATTCCATGATAATGCTAAATATTGAAAATCTGCAAAAAAAGTGAAATTTTGAAATTTCACCTCTCACTTGGCTTAAATTCTTCAATGTGAAATATATAAAGGGTTATCAACTTCCTAAATAGTGTTAGTAAATACTAAAAGGGTCAAGTTTTCTCAGATGTAGTCACTTATGGGGTATCTAACATGCAGGCGCCCTCAAAGCCACAATCAGAACTGGAGGGTCCCCTAAAAAATGTACATATAGCAAATTTTCTTGAAAAGTGAGAAATTACTACTAAATTTCTAGCCCCCTAATTCGTAAAAAAAAAAAAAAACCACAATTTAAAAAATGATGCCATACCTAAGTGAGCAAATGGTAAAGTCAAGTTATAAACTATTTTTTTGTGGGAATAATTATCTGTCTGCACGCAGCAAATTTTCAACTTTCAAAATCGCAAATTTTCCAAATGTTCATGAAATATTTATCTTTTTTTCCACTAACAAACAAGGACTGTTAATGGATAAATTTCCTTACTAACTTAAAGCACAATGTGGGTCACGAGAATATCTACTGAATCACATGGCTAGTAAAATGTCCAAAAAGTTATTCCTCCATATAAATGACATATGCCAGAATTCAAAATAGTGCTGTGCAGGAAGGTCCAAACAGGCGTCTTAAGGGTAAAATTACAGACCACACGTCAACTCGTACCCTGACCTTTTTCCCCAACACTTCTCTTCCTTCCCTTTATCTTTTTAATTGCTTAATAAAGTATTCACCACATTATAGGTATTGAGGAGTTTATTCAGATAAAAGCCTGTAAGTCCTAAGAAGGCAAACGTCATCACTTGTTGAACCATAACTATGTTTGTCATTACACTTACCAACCCCAGGAATGGACTAAAAGGGAGAGAGAATGAAATTGAAATTAAACTTAATTTCTTAAAAGGGTTATGCCCACGATGTAAAATGACGTGTGGGAAGTTTAAAAATTAAATAATAAAAAATTTTCACCATTCACCCTTATTAAAAAATTTGGACCATTTTTGTTTTTTTTAGCTGCTCATTTAGTGATCCTTTGTTTACAGCCCCATCTCCGGGGGATACGGCCAGGGCTTTAAAGCCCCCTCGGTCCTGGTCGCACATGCCAGACATCACCTCTTTTTTTCTCAGGTAGCTACTGATGTTAAAAAACCCCAGGTGCGTCATTCTTACCCCTGCCCCTTTGGACTATTTAAGAAATAAGTCAAACCCGTGCAAATAAAAAAAAAAGCCTCAATGTGGTCCCTGGGGTATTAAAAAAAGAGGGAAAAAAAATCACGGGTTTTAAGTTCCCCCGGGATTTAAAACCAAGGCCCCTTGTTGCTGTAAAGAAAAAAAAGTTACCTTTTGAGCAAAGTGAAATTTATTGGGGGCCATTTTTCCAAAAACCAACCGGCTTAAAGTGGGGGTAATTACCCCCGCAATTACGGGGGGTGGGCGGGGGCCCCCCCGGAGGCCGGCACCCCCGCGGGCCCTTTAGACATCATTCCCTAGCGGCGTGTAAAACCCACAAAGTAAATGCATGTCATTTAAACCCCCCCCGCGGCCGGATTCCCCGAGTGGGGAGAGGAGACTTAATCCATATTCCCCTTTTTGGAACTGCGGATTCCCGTAATGAGGGGCCCGTTTTTTCAGCCCGAAATTTCCGCATTACCCTTAAAAACTTTCCCTTAAAATTTTTCTAAACAAAAAGCGGGCCTTTCTTTCCCCTAAAAGAGAAAACCCTTGGTGTTTGTCATCCCCCTAAAGTCACATGATATGAAATTAAAACAAAAAACACACCCCCAAAAGAGCTGAAGAGCTGGATGCAAAAAAGGTTTCTAGTTTCTAGTTTGTAAGGCTAAAAAAAAACAAGTCGTCCTTCCTAGTTCAGCCTTTTGTCCCAAAGGGTTTGTTGATCCAGAAAAGGGCAAAAAACCCAAAAAAGGGTTTAAAAGCCAATTGCCTCTTTTTGGGGGGAAAAATTCCCTTCCGGGACCCCAAATCTGGAAAATAAAAAAAATTTTCCCCGGGATAAGGGACCCCTCTCCTGAATCCTAGCACTAAAAAAATTGGGTTAAAAATTTTTTAACCGCTCCAAAAAAATGAAAAAAAAATCCAAAAACCCTTTTTTTGAACTCGGTTATTAAATTTAAACCAGGGACAACCCCCCCGGGCAAGAATTCCAAATTTCACACTGCTTTTTACAGTAAAAAATTTTTCTTTCCCCAAAAGACGAAAAAGGTTTCCCCCTTGTTCAATACACCCCGGTGTATAAATAAATTTTGGGAAAGAGATCTCTTTATTAAACCTTTGATGTTTTAAAAAAACATATTTATTTTTCCCCCCCGAAGAAATTCCCTTTTCCTTCTAAACAAAATTTAACCCCAAATCTTCCCCAATTTTTAGGGGGTACTGGCCCCACCCAAAGCCCCTTTTATTTTTTTTTGTTGCCCGCCTTTGTACCGTTCCCCCCCAAAATTCTTTTTCCCTTGCACTGGTGCCCAAAAACCAAAACCCCCCCCCTTGTAAAACAATTTTCCCATGTGGGGTTAAAACCCGTTGCCCTTGGTTTTTGGGGAATAATGTTTTTCATATGTGCTTTATCCCCCTTTTAATGAAACCCCATGACCCTTTTCCCTTGGGTCCCGGGTGCCTGACACGGGCTGCTAAAATTAAATTTTTATGTCCCCCAAGGTTTCCCCAAGCCCTTTTTCCATGAACTTTTACCCAGTGTTTTCCTTTTAAAATGTAATCTTGAAAGGGATTTCTCTTCCCCATGTGTTTAAACCTTGCATTTTTTGTTTTTAAAACCTATTTTGCCTTTTCCCCTTTCCCAGGCCTCCAATTTTATCCAGATACCTTTGTAATAACATTTTACCCTTTCATTGTGTTGTTTACTTTAAGAATTAGTATAATCTGAAAAGATGATATTTACGGGTGAAATTCCCTGTGTAAGTATTAAAAAAATTGTTAAAGGAGGATGGGGGCCCAATATAAACCTTTTTGGTTCCCCCATAGTAAAGCGACCCGTTGAGTATTTATTTTTTTTAATTACCTTTGTTTTTTTAGGGGCCCGTTGCCTACCCAAATTTGCAACTTTTTCCCCCCAGTCCAAGATTTTTTTTTATTTACCCCTTTTGTGGCCCCAAATTAAAAAATGCTTTAGAAAAATCAGATATTTAAATTTGGCCTCCCCCCGATCCAGGTTTTGGGCCACTGATTTCCTCTTTTGAAGTGATGGATTAGTCTGACGGGAAACCGATCCTTCATAAAACCTTTTTTTGGAAGGGGTTTTAATTACATTTTTTTTTCAGTGAGATACTCAGGAAGAATCTCTGGAAAACCTTCAAACATTTTTCCCTACAACAGAGGTCAAACTTCCCGGCCCTTTTGTTTCCTGGACCCTTTTTTGCCCCCTTTTTGAATATTGGCCCCCAAAATTTGCTTGCCCCAACCCTTTTGGGGGTTTTAACCGTATTAAAAAGCCCAGGGGAATATTAAGAATAGGGGCCCTTTATCGGGGGACACCCCACTTAACTTTTAGGACAGTGGGTGTATGCCTTTCTGGACCTGGGGTTTTGTTTTATTTTATTCTTCCTAAAAAGGAGCTGCATTTTTTTTGGGTTTGACAAAAAAATTTTAAGTTGGGTTTCCCTCACCCCTCTGTTAAAACCGGAAGTCATCCCCCTGGTAAAAAAAGTGGAAAAAAAAAAGTGTTTATAGGTTTGCTTTTTTCTCATCCCCTTCATATCTCTCCCTAGTATTTTTCAACGGGAAATTTTTTTTTTAAATCTTTTTACTTTTTTTTAGTTAAAAAATTTTTTTTGGGGTTTTTGTTTTCTTTTATAGCAATTTGTCTTTCCGTCTCCAGCTTTGTTTCCCTTTTTTCTTTATTTTACACAATTTTTTTTTCCCCCTTATAGCTTTTTAGTCCCCTTTTCACGCCCCCCTGTTTTTGTAGGTGAAACCGTTTTCCCTTTTGGTTTTTTATTGCCTTTTTTTCTTTCCCTTTTTGATCCACTTTGGGTTTTTTTTTTCAAATTTTTTTTTTCCCCTTTAATTTATTACCTCTAATTTCAATTAAACCCTAGGATGTTTTAAAAAAAATTTTTACCCCAAAATTTTTATTAGTTTGCCATATTTAAACAATTGCCCCAAAAGTAATTTAGGTTTAGGGCCCCCCCAAAAGCAAAATTTAAAATTGGGCCTTCCTAAAAATTAGTTTTTTTGTTCCTTTTGGGGCAAAAAAAACTCTATTGAAGGATAAGGAAAATTTTATTTTATTTGGGCCCCCCCCCAAATTCCCCAAGGTCCCCCTTTAAATTAAACCTTTGTTTCCCTCTGTGGGTTTAAAATTTTTTAAATATTAGGTTAAAAGGGGCCTTTTCCTTAGTGGGTTTTCCTCCCCACCTTTTGGGAAAAAGGTAATTAATTAGTTATTGAAAAAAAAACCTTTTTCTTTGTGAGAGCTACAAGTTTCCCGTTTCCCCAATTTTGATTTTTTGGTTAGTTAAAGTGGCCAAAATAAAAACCCCTTATTCTGATTTGCCCATCATCTATTTGCTGAGGAGAAATTTTCCCCAATGGGTTCCGTTTTTTTGGGGGCCCTTTAGGACCCTTTTTGAAATTATATTTTTAATTGTTCCCCCCTGTTTTTTTCCCCCTTTAATGTTTCCACATGTTCTTTTCTGTACCTATATCTTCCCGAGTTTTTTGGTTTTCGGGACAGGTTTTTAAAATTTGAGACGGGGAACACCCCCCCTTTTGGTTTTTACAAACCCCTTTTAAAATTTGACTGTCCCCCTGCAATTTAAAACGCCCAGTCTTTGCTTTTCGTAAGCCATGTCTAATTTTCCCCCCCACAAAATGTCATATTTTTTTTTCCCTTTTTAAATACTTTATTTCCCTTAAAATTTTGTTGGGGTCAGACCCCCCTGGATTGGTCAGATGCAAATTTATGGGTTTTTTTGTTTTTATTACTTTTCCCTGTTTTTTTTATCTTTTGCAAAACCCCCCCTCCCACCCTAACCCTTTTTTATTCCAAATTTCCCAGCTTTTCTATCTTCATATTTTGGGCATGTAAATGTGGGGTTACCCTCCCCAGTCCTAGTTTAAATTTTCCCTCCAATTTCCCTAGCCTTTTTGCCCCCCCAATACAGCTGCACCTCCCATTTAGGTGCGGGGCCCACCCCTTTGAAAAGGTCTGTACCCAAGACAAAATTTAACCCCAGTTCCCCAAAAAACCCAAATCCCTCTTTCCTACACAAATTTTTTGAGCCATTATTAAAACTTTTAAAATCTCCCGTCCCTTTTCCCGGGGGGCCCCCCCCCCTTTGGGGGGAAAAAAGGGTAATTTTTTTAAAAAATATTCCCTTGGGAAAGGGTCCTTGCCCTGGTTTTGGCCCTAAGCCCCTTAAAATCTTTTTTAAAGGACCCTCCCTTCCTCTAACTTTGTCATTGGTCCCAATTTTGGCCATGAAAGTTGGTTTCTCACCGGGCCCCCCCCAAGCAATCTTTTAAGGCCCGACCCGGATATTTAAAACCCGGGCCCCCGGTAAACAACACACGTTCGACGATCCCGGTCTTTGTGGCAAAATTCCCCTGCTGTCCCCCCTAAAAATTTGGGGGTCCAAAAATACTAGCCCCTGTCTAGTGACCTGAAACTCCTTTTTCCCCATTTAAATGGAGCAGGCGGGGTAGGGGGTTTGCTGCAGCAATGCTATTTTAAACCGAATCGCCCTCATCCCCCAATCTTGAAAATTTGTTGGGGTGTCCCAGTTTGGGATAGCCTCCCTGAAAATTTTCCCCTCACCCTTTTTCTTAGGTATTTTCACAGGGTTTAAATTGGGGGGACAAATTTACGCCCCCCCAATTACCCCGGGGGACGGGGGCGGGGGGGGAGCGGGGGGAGTTAAGGGGGGGCCCGGGAAATTCCCCGGGCCCCATTAAACTATCACGTAGGGGCGCGTTACCCCGTAAAAAAAGTAAAGGGGGAATTATTCCCCCCCGGGGCCGCTTCCCCGGGGGGGGCGGGGAGAGGAGACGAAAACCATAGTTCTCTATGACCCCCTTGGTTTTCCCATAATAAAATGGGCCGTTTTCGGCCCGTTTAAAATTGGGCACTTGGCGCGTAATTACGGCCGAAATACGGCCCCATTTTAAAATGCTTGTGAACTTTTGGCCTTATGTTACCCTTACTGCCTTATGTTCCTCACCCCCCAAGTTTCCCCAAACCCCCCCCAGTGATTGTAGTGGGAAACCGGCCCCCTCGTTTCCCAAGTTGGAAATGGATTCTGTTTGCCTTGTATTTAGATCCAGGACCCGGGCTTTAAACTTTGCAGTGGGGCACAATTTGCACAGAATTTTCCCCCCTCGAAAGGGTTGCTCAAGGTTTGGCATACATTGCACAGGTTGTCCCTTGGCCCGGCTTTGTAAAAACAGGGAAAATTGGGGGGGTTTGTTCCCAAAAATTTTTGGGGCCCAAAAATTTTAATATAATTTAATTAAAAATCCCTGCCCCCTCAAAACTTCCAAATTAAAGTTTTAACTCAAGTTCCACCCTTTAAAAGCCCCATTTAAAAGAAAACACTCGAAAGGGCTCGTTCATCGCTCAAAATGTTTCAGTTTTAAAACTTTAAACCCCACCCCCCTTTTTGGCTGTCCCTGAAACCTCCTTTTTAAGAAAAAAAGGTTTTGTAAATTGAAGGGGGAAAAAACCCCCTTTAAAGGGTTTTCCCCTTTAAAGAATATAAAAAAAGTGGACCCCCAAACCCTGTTGTTTTTTTTTTCTTTTTCTTATTTGAAGCATCTGCTTTCTTCTTTGCTGCATCTAATTTTTGCTGTGCTTCCTTCAGTTCTTTCTCTCGTTCTGCTTCTGCATTCTTCATCTTGTGCTCAAGTACTTTATATTTTTCTTCAGCTTTTTTCTGGACCTCCGGTGTTTTCTTTAGAGTTTCTTCACAATTATCTATCAATAGGAAAAGCCAAACAATTTTGTTTTTTTTTCAAATAGTATGAAAAAAAAAAATTATGTTTGCAAAAAGAGCGTAAACCCTCAGATTTTTAAGGTTGCTCCAACCCCTTTTTTTCCCCCACCCCCAAACATTTAAAAAGGCAATGGAAGGGTGAAAAAAATTTTGAATTGTTTTACAGTTCCCCAAAGGGGTTGGGGGCTTAAGCCTTACCTATTGTCCCCCAAAAAGAAAAAAACTACCAAAATTTTTTATGGCCCGGTAGGAATAATGAATTTGGGTAAAAAAAAATTTTTGTAATTTGAGATTTTGGAAGAGGCTTGCCCCTTAAAGGGTTTGTCCCTTGAAAAGGGGGGATAAGAAATAGGAAGGTGGGTCTTAAACTCAAGCATATGTATTAGGCTGCGTTTTTTTTGTTTTTTGGCTGGGAAATTTAATTGAACGTTCTTTTAAACCGGTTTTTAAATTTTAAAAAGTGGCGGATTATAGGAAAAAGTTCTAAGCTTTTTG
Source organism: Phyllomedusa bahiana (assembly GCA_025379985.1). Lineage (NCBI taxonomy): Eukaryota > Metazoa > Chordata > Amphibia > Anura > Hylidae > Phyllomedusa > Phyllomedusa bahiana. The sequence goes on along the minus strand of JAODAL010007840.1, from coordinate 4,442 downwards.
ACCCCGGGTTTTGGATATGAAATCTGACCTGAGGAAAAAAAACCGAGCTGTGGAGATTATAGCCCAATTTTCCCAAATTGAGTTTTTAAATGGAGAATTTTAAAAGAGATTTAAAAACCCCCCCCCCCGCCCCCCTAAATTTTTACCCCCCGGGGTTAGACTTAGCCTTTCCTTGGTAACCCCCTTTATTCAAAGGGGGCCCTTTTTGGGGTCAAAGTGTTATAAAAAAGGACCCCGGGTTCCCCAAATAAAAATATATAAAAAATTTGGGGGCCCAGTTTGTTAAATACAGTGCCAAGAGAAGGGAATTTGGGTTTTCCCGTGCTCCGCCCCCCTACCCTTTAGCCCCTTAGATGGGAAATTTAAATTTTTAAAAGTATTTGGATGACCCTAGAAGAGGGAAAACGTTTTTTATAAAGGGAAAAAATTCCACTCCCCTAGCAAAAAGATTGGGGCCAGATTTAGCAAAATTTTTACCCTTTTTTTAACCCCTACCGGGACAGTCAAAAAATATGGCTTAAATTTTTGCCTTGCTTCTGAAACCAAAAATTTTTTTTTTTCCCCCTAAACAGACTTTTGGGGACTTTTTTAAAATTGGGGGGGGGGTGATTTTACTTTCTTTTAAAGGTATTATTCATTACTTTTAGAAATATGGGGAACCGGAAAAAAAAAATTATAAGTGGGGAAAAAAGTTAAAAAAAAAATGTTCTTGCGCCATATTTGCAGGAGTTTTTTTTTTTTTTTTTTAACGGAGTTCATTCTTCGGTAAAAGTGATGTGTTATCTGAAGTCGACAGGTTGATACGCATCCGGCAATACCAAACATGTAAGGTTTCCGTTATATTTTGGTACCGTAAAGAAATTCCAAACATTTTCTATTTTTGAAATTTGCGCCGCGGATGTCAATGAGGGGGCATTTTTTGCGGGCTGAAGTGTACTTTTTATTGCTAGCCGTTTGGAATGCACGCGACTTTTTTGATCACTTTTGTTCCAATTTTTATGGGACGTGAAATGACCCAAAAAAAACCACACAATTTTGCCGTTTTAATTTTTTTTTCTTCCACGGTGTTCAGTGTTACGGATAAATGATGTTATATTTTTAGAGATCGGAATTTTTAGGACGAGACGATACCAAATACGTGTAACTTTTTTATTTGAAAAATGGTGAAAGGGTGGCGATTTGAAAGTTTAATATATATATATTTTTTTTACTCCAACTGTGAGTCCCCCTAGGGCTCTTCACCACTATGGGGCGCGATCATTAATACAGCCTAATGCATTACATAGACAATGCATTAGGGTGTACCAAGATGGCGGTTTCACCACTTCCTGCCTGGGGCCGGAAGTGTGGAAATTGAAAACATGGCAACGATGGAAGCCTTCACAAGGCTTCCCGCTGCCATGTTCAGCCATCGGATCCCCGTATTTACGCTGCAGGGGCTCCGACTGGAGTGAAGAACGGTGCGCGGCACCGTTTTTCATTCATTTAGACGCCGCAGCGTCTAAGAGGTTAAAAGCATGGGCGGGTGGCGGCACCCACCAGCGCTGTAACCGACGGGTGTTAGCTGCAATTAGCTGCTAACACCCTGCGGCTGTGTAGCGGGGATTGCGCTGCGATCCTGCTTCAAAGCCGCTTACCAGCGCTATTACTTACTCATACGTCATAGGTCGGTAAGGTGTTAAAGAAGTAGTTCAACAATTCATCAGAACGGACTGTGAATGAGGCAATTCCTTTTACTCTGAAATTGTTAGAGATGTTGCCCTGTGGTCAGAGCTTTGCCACCAACCCAAGTTAGTGTAGAGAGGCTGTACTCTATCCTGGAAAAAAAAGATCAGATCATCTATGAAGGAGGATCTGATGGAGGCGATATGATTTCTCAGAACAAATTCATGTACTCACTCAACAAATGTTATTCAGTACGCTCTTGTTGAAAACGGTTTCTTCCCACTTACTGCAGAGCGTTTTGCATATTTACAATTTATCAACTTTGTGTTCTAAAATTGCATTCAATAAAAATATTTTACACCGACAGGCAAAAGGGTAACAATGTTTTGAACTTTTGAGGCTCCATATCTCACCATCCACTACAGTTTTGAACATGAGACTACCTACATTTTGTAGAAAATCATTTTGGCTATCTCATAATTAAATTTGACTTGCGATGATTTAGAAAATGCCTAGTTCTGCAGATTCTTGTCATGTAACTGCATTATTACTGTTTTGCTCCTGGTGGTGGAACAATCTTTTTCTTCTTGTGTACTATAAATTACAATCTGTTCTCACATTCCCTAATAGTTCAGTGTGTTATTAGGTTGATTCCCAAGCAAAAGGTCACTGGTTCGATTCGAGGAGCAGCCATGAAGAAGATTTCCCAAAAGAGAAATAACATTATCCAGCTCATCGATAGCGTCTCTTGGCCAAGAAAAATGCCAAACTGCATCATGTGAGGCCACGACAGCTGGAAGAATATGAAATGTCTGTCCATCCATTCAAAAGGTGGATGTCCAAGCAAAATATCGGAGTCAACCCCCGGTTATTGTCAATTATTCTGCCGCGAAAAAACCCGACATGGGGGTGGCTCGTATGCTTCGTAATAGCGAGATCACAGACGTCCATGCAAAACTGTGCAACACACATTACCCAGGTTGGAAATGAGGCCCCGAAAAAAGGTGAAGAAGCCCTACTTTTAATTTGTCTGAGAAGCAGGTGATTTGGAGCAATGAGAGGAAAGTCAATAGACCGGGCTCCGATGGGTGCAAATGGATTTGGAAGAATTAGTGTATGTTCACACGGCGTGTTAGGTCCGTGTGAACATATGCTTTTAGATACGTTTTTGGATCCATCTGTCGAACCCTAAATGGACCCAAACACGTATCTAATAATGAGCAATGTGATTTTTCATTGCTTTTACCGAAAACGATAGGGTTCCCCCAGAGTGATGCCGATGCGTATCATTGCATCTTTCGGACCCTTTCCCAAGAAGGAATGTCAGTTTTGGTCCAAAAGCGCAGCACGGTCCTTTTTTAAAAACTATGGGTGTATCTGCTGTTTCTAACACGAATGCTGTTGGTACGCAGGCCCCGATCGACGCTGCGTTTTGGTGCAATTTTCGGATCAAAAAGCCGTGTAAAAGGGCCCCTTGGGTATGTTCAGAGTAATTTGCCGGTGTTAGTGGTGCTATGAGCTGCCACTATAGCCAAGTTTAGAGAGAATGGCCAGGCTCTCTCAAAGCCCCATGACTAATCGGGGAGAATTGACATTCAATTTTTCCCCGGGCGGATTGTGCGTGAGGGGCAGGCTTTTTAGCCCCAAATGGAGTTATGAATTACTGTAATGGGCCTATATTGGGGCATATGAAACAATTACGTGCGAAGTGGCAAAAATTATGTTGTTGATGCCCCCTAAGAAAAAAAGGAAGAAATTTAAGGAGAAATTGAAGGAATTGTAAAATTTGGTGGAAAAATTTGATGATATAGGGTTGTTTCACAGCAAAGAGTTGGTTACTTTACCGGTTTTATGTTGATCTCATTTCTGGGTTTTGTGAGTATCCCACAATAAGTTACTTCATCCGCCCAAAAATAGGTTTAAAAAAGGGCAACTGGTGTTCCAGCAGGGCCAAAACCCCCAAACATACGGGGTTTGGGAATTGTTTTTATAATTAAGTACAGTGAGGTTGGCCTCCCAGTCCCCAAACCCAAACCAATTGAACATTGTGGGCAGGTTGAAGAAAAAAAATGAGTGACCCCGTGTGCCAACATTGGGAAAGTAGAAAAGGGTGGGATCGATTTCGGTTCCGCATGTTTGAATTGAAAAAAGTATGCCCAAAAGGATTAGGCAGATTGAAAAAAAAAGTGGATTTTCAAAATTTCTAAAAAAAAAAAATTAAATTTTGATTTGTAGGAGAAAAAGTAACAATGCAGTTAATGACGAGAATTGCATAATAAGCAGTGTAAATAGTTGAAATCAAAAAATTGTCTAAGATAGGGAAAATGATTGTTATAAATGATGGTGGTCTCAACTAAGATGTGGTTTGGTGGTGAGCTATGGGCCTGAAAATAAGAGTTCAAATTGTTGTTACCCTTTTGTTTGTCAGCAATGTTCTATAAAACAGTTGATTATTTTATCATAAAATTTATAGACAGCCTGATGTTCATTTTATACTTAAAATTTATTAAACATTCACCCTGTTGAGGGAATGGGAGTCGGGGTTTGGGAAAAATTTAAGGGGCAGAGTTGGGCGGAGTTTGGCTTACCGACTCCCGCCCCTGTAATCCGGTGAACATAAAAAACCCGTGTTTATTTTTTGAAGGGAAAGGGCTGCCCCTTCCCCGGCAGAGTGGGGGTATATTATAGCTGAACCAGATGATCACCAGGGAGTCTACATTAAACTGTTAAAGCAAAATTTTAAAAAGATTTAGTCAGTTTTGATCTCTGTGGATCAA